>SZWC01007203.1:54306-89965 GCA_023375785.1 Penium margaritaceum | reverse complement strand
AGCGTCATACAACTGGTCGGCCTGGGTGGAGTCGTAAGGGAGGGTGTAGTATGCCCACAGGCCCTCACCCTGCGCCCAGATTCGGAAGCTGAGCTCCCAGCTCCGGAATTGCTCGCCGGCGTGAAGCGGCGGCGGCGGCGTCTCAAAGTCCTTCTACCTGCGGCCGGCACCCAGAGTGGGGCCAAGGACGGAAGTGACTGTCTTCCGCTGACGCTGAGTCTTCTGCTATGCTAGGTAGTACGTGGCAGCAGACACAGCTGGGCTGGCGTGCCCTAGAGGGACGAAAGACGGTAGACCACTAGTGGCAGTCCGGGCGGCTACGGGCTTAAGCGCTGCAAGCTGCTGTGTCAAGGCGACAAGCTGTTGCTGAAGAGGAGCGAGGGGGTCAGGATTGCCGCCGACGACACCAGTGGGCTGCAGCTGCTGTGGCTGCTGCTACTGCTGCTGCTGCTGCTACAGGCGCTGCAAGAAGGAAGGGTAGGGGTCCCCCAACAGAGGAGGACCCCTCCTCGCTTGGGCTACCTTCCATGGTGTGGTGTAACTTCTTTTGTTTTTTTTTTGTTTTGTTTTGTCTTTGCTGATAACAGCAGGGGTGGTGGGAGTTCTACCCACCCCTTGGGTTTTCCCCCTTCCCTTTCTCCCCCACCTCCTCCTTTTTTTTTCTTCTTTGTTGATGACGCCAGCAGTGACATCAGTGGTGATGTCAGCAGCGGGATGCTGACGTCAGCAGTGGGGGTCGTTGGGGCCGCCGTTGTTGCTGCTGATGGTGCTGCTGCAGACGCTACACCTGCTGCTGCTGTTGCTGCTGCTGCTGCTACTTTTGCTGCTGCGGCTGTTGGTGCTGCTGCCGCTGCGGCTGCGGCTGCTGCTGCTGCTGATGCAGGTGTTGTTGCAGCTGCTGCTACAGCTGCTGCAGCTGCTGCTGCTTCTGCTGCTATGGCTGTAGCTGCTGCTGCAGCTGCTGCGGCTACGGCTGCTGCTGCAGCTGCAGTTGCTGTGGCTACAGCTACAGCTGCAGCGGCGGCTGCTGCGAGCTGCTGCGGCTGCTGAGGCTGCTGCGGCTTGCTGCTACTGCTACACGCTGCTACAGCTGCTGTGGGCTACAGCTGCTGCTCGCTGCTGTTGTGGGCTGCAGCAGCAGGCTGCTGCTGCGGGCTGAAGGATGGGGTTTTCTTTTTTTTTTCCTTTTTTTTTCTTTCTATCACAGCGGACAGCAGCCTGCTGTTTGCTGCGAGCAGCGGGCTGCTGCTCGCAGGCAGCAGCGAGCTGCTGCTCGCTGCTCGCTTACGGCGAGCTGCGAGTAGCAACAGCCGCGGCTGGCTGCTGCTAGCAGCAGCTCGCTGCTACGGCTCGCTGCTGCGGCTGCGGGTTGCGGCTGCTGGCTACGGCTGCTGCAGCCCGCAGCTGCTACAGCACGCTGTTGCTGCAGTTGCTGGCTGCGGCTGCTGGCTGTGGCTGCTGCTGCCCACTGCTGCAGCTGCTGTGTGCTGCGGCTGCTGCCAGCTGCTGCTGCAGACTGCTGCTACGGGCTGCTACTGTGCGCTGCTGCTGCTGTTGCTGCTGCGAGCTATTGATGCGAGCTGCTACTGCTGCTGGCTGCTCCGAGCTGCTGCTTCAGCCTGCTGCTGCTGCTGCACGCAGCTGCTGTCGGCTGCTGCTACCACAGCTCGCTGCTGTTGCCTGCGGCTGCCCCTGCTGCTGCTGCAAGCTGGTACCAGTCACCACACCTGGGTGACGTTGCCGCGTGCGCCGTCGCCCACGGGTGTCGGACGCCGCCTGCCGCTCACCTCCTCGCGTCACGCGTGGGGGTCAGTGCTGCCGAAAAAAAAAATTCGGCAGCATTTCCCCTGGCCCAGTGGCCGTGGGAAAAAATCTGACGCCGCCACCAGGAGGGTCAATGCTACCAGGATAAATCCGGCAGCATTTCCCTTGCACTGGCGCGTATGGGGGTCCGCCGGCATTGCCTGGCACCAGTTCGTCAGTCTTCTGCTGTTGCTGCTACGCTCTGGCTCTGATACCAAAAAGGAAATGCCTAGGCAGCAGGTTGGGGCAGCAGTGTTGTTGATGCAGCGTGCGGGCTTCCACGCTCGTTGCTTAAGTCAGCTGCCCCCTCAGTCTGCTGCTCTAGAGTCTAAGTCTNCGCCGCCACCAGGAAGGTCAATGCTACCAGGATAAATCCGGCAGCATTTCCCTTGCACTGGCGCGTATGGGGGTCCGCCGGCATTGCCTGGCACCAGTTCGTCAGTCTTCTGCTGTTGCTGCTACGCTCTGGCTCTGATACCAAAAAGGAAATGCCTAGGCAGCAGGTTGGGGCAGCAGTGTTGTTGATGCAGCGTGCGGGCTTCCACGCTCGTTGCTTAAGTCAGCTGCCCCCTCAGTCTGCTGCTCTAGAGTCTAAGTCTAGAAGCTCTGGGTTTGTTACTCAAAAATGCGCGCGCCAGTGTTAGCGTCAGAAAGCAGCTAAAAACTGTAAGTGACTAATTAGGAATGAAGAATGAACAACAACGGGAGACCCCTCCAAGTTCTAGGCCCCCCGCAGCTCTGTAGAGCTTGTTACTCAGTTCAACAGCCAATCAGAAAATAGCTCAGTTCAGGCTGGCAGGTTTTCTCGGTGAGGCTTGCCAGGCAGCCGACAGCCCAAAACCCGGGCGTTGTCCGTTTTGCCCGAAAACTGGACCATACCATAATACCAACGCTGCGAACGCAGCCGTGCGGTCAGAATCTGCTAGAAAAACAGTGGCAAGGAGTTATGGCAGCCTAAACCCAGATAGTGCCCACAATGGTTTATGCTGCTAAACAGGGCCATGCAACATGCAACTGGGACCCTAGGCAGTGCATGACGATGCAGACGCGATGGGACGCGCTGGACGCATGCAAGAAGCAACTCCGGTGTCAATGACCACCGGCAGCACGACCGCCAAGGAGGCCTGCCGATGGAGCTGAGCGCGTCGCCGGAGAGAGGAGGCTCCAGCGAACTGCGAGAAGACCTCAGCGTGCGTCGGCTCCACCGGACGACACTCCATCAGCGTCGAGTCTCGCCGTCAGTCATCTGCACGCCGATGTACACAAGCCGGGAGGACACAACAGAGCACAATGAGAGATGCAAAAAAACCAACACAGTGGGCCAAACTTATTTTCCGTTTGTTACATGGCCAGCTTGTTTCCAATTTTATAGGGCGTCTACAGAATGAGAGCACTTACATATGTTGGAGTTATGTCCCTTTCCTTGGCCTCTCACATCTCTTCTCCCTCTTGTCTCACAATCCACGGCAGACACACACTTGTAGAGATTGAGTGACCATGGCTACACCGAGGGAGCCATGGCTAGAAATGCTTGGCAACAGGTTAGGGTGCGGGCCTCCACGCTTGTTCCTTAGTCTGCTGCCCCCTCAGTCTGCCGCTCTAGAGTCCAAGTCTGGATGCTCTGGGTTTGTTCCTTAGAAGCGCGTGCGCCAGTGTTAGCGTCAGAAAGAAGCTGAAATCTGAAAGTGACTGATTCGGAAAGAAGAATGAACAAAAACGGGATACCCCTCCAAGTTCTAGCTCCCCCCCCCTCAGCTCTATAGAGCTTGTTACTCAGCTAACTAGCCAATCAGAAAATAGACATAAACCCATTTTGTGGCGGACAGGGTTATCTCGGTGAGCCCTGCCAGACGGCCCAACACCCGGGCGTTGTCCGTTTTGCCTGAAAACTGGACCATACCATAACACCGACGTTGCAAATGCAGTCATGCGGTCAGAAACAGCTAGAAAAATAGCAGCACAAAGTTATGGCTACCCGAACTCAGGCAGTGCCTACGATGGTCCATGATGCCAAAGAGTGCCACGCAACATGAGACATGGACCCTAGACAGAGCATGACTTTGCAGACACAATAGTGTAGTCAGATCCAGCGCTGGATGCATGTAGACAACATCTACGGTGGCAGTGACCGTCATCGGCCCGACCGCCGAGGAGGCAAGCCGATGGAGCTGAGCACGTTGTCGCAGGGAGGAGGCTCCAGCGAACTGCATGTAGGTCTCAGTGTGCTTTGGCTCCACTGGACGACACTCCAGCAGCGTTGAGTCTCGCCGGCTGTCATCTGCACGCTGATGTATGTTGGTTTTCACGCATCTCTCATTGTACTCTGTTGTGTCCTGCCGGCTTGTGTACATAGGCGTGCAGATGACTGACGGCGAGACTCGACGCTGTTGGAGTGTCGCTCGGTGGAGCCGATGCGCGGTGAGGCCCACACACAGTTCGCTGGAGCCTCCTCCCTTCGGCGATGCGCTCAGCTCCATCGGCAGGCCTCCTTGACGGTCAGGCCGTAGGCGGTCACTGCCACTGCAGATGCTGTTTTTATGCACCTAGCTCTGTTTCTGGTTGTGGCATTGCGTCCGCAGCATCATGCTGTGCCTAGGGTCCATGTCTCCTGCTGTGTGGCCTTGTTTGGCGTCACTGACTGTCGTAGGCACTGCCCGGGTTTGGGCAGCCATAACTCTTTGCTGCTATTATTCTAGCTGATTCTGACTGCACAACTACGTTCGTAGCGTTAGTATTATGGTATGGTCTAGTTTTCAGGTGAAATGGACGACGCCCGGGTTTTGGGCTGTTAAGCGTCTGGCAAGGCTCACCAAGAAAAGCATGCCTGCCAGAAAATAGGTTTAGGACTATTTTCTGATTGGTTGGTTAGCTGAGTAACAAGTTGTACACTAGTGGGGGGGAAGCTAGAACTTGGAGGGGTCTCCTATTGTTGCTCATTCTTCATTCCTAATCAGTCACTTTCAGTTTTAAGCTGCTTTTTGGTGCTAACACTGGCGCGCGCGATTCTGAGTAGCAAACCGAGAGCTTCAAGACTTAGACTCTAGAGCAGCAGAATGAGGGGGCAGCACACTTAAAGAACGAGCGTGGAAGCACGCACGCTACATCAACAACGCTGCTCCCCCAACCTGCTACCTAGGTTTTCCAGCTTGGTATCAGAGCATATCAGCAGCAGCAGCAGACTGGCGTACAGGTGCCTGACAACGCCGGCGGACCCCCATACGCGCCAGTGCAGGGTGCATGCTGTCGGATTTTTTCCGGCAGCATTGACCTGCCTGGTGGCGGCGTCAGATACTTTCCCACGGCCACTGGGCCAGGGTAATTCTTGGCAAAGTTTTTTCCGCAGCACTGACCCCCACGCGTGACGCGAGGAGGTGAGCGGCAGGCCGTGGTCGACACTTGCGGGCGACGACACAGGATGCAACGTCACCGTGGTGCAGTGACTTGCATTAGCACGCATTAGCAGCAACCTGCAACAGTGCCAGCCGCAGGCAACGGTAGCGAGCAGTGGCAACAGGAGCCAGCAACAGCTGCGTGCAGTAGCAACAGCAGGCAGAAGCAGTAGCTCACAGCAGCCTACAGCAGGAACAACCCGCAACAGCAGCTCGCCGCAACAGCAGCCCGCAGCAGCCCGCAGTAGCAGCCCGTAGCAGCAGCCCGCAGCAGCAGCCCGCAGCAGCAGTGATCAGTAATTGTAGAAAGCAGTAGCTGCAATAGGGTGTAGTGACAGTAGGAGCAGGTTGCAGCAGCCACAACAGCGAGCCGCAGCAGCAGCCAGTAGTAGCAGCAACAGCAGTGAGCAGTTGCTGGCAGCAGCCAGGAGCAGCTGGTGCTACTCGCAGCCCACAGGGAGCGAGCAGCAAGCAGCAGCCCGCTGCTGCCAGTGAGCAGCAGCCCGCTGCTCGCAATAGACAGTGGACAGCTACTTGTATTGACAGACGAAAAAAAAGAAAAAAAAACGAGAAGGAAAAAAATCCCCCACCCCATTTGCCTCTCTGCCGCAACTCTAGCAGCTGCCTTAGCTGTTGCAACAGCCACAGCAGCCACAGCAGCCCGTAGCACCAAAGTTGCTACTGGAACTGCAGCCGCAACAATAGTAGGAGCCACAGTTGTAGCAACAGCAGTAGCAGCAGCACTTGTATCCGCAGTAGCAACAACAGTAGCGGTAGCAGCACCAACAGCTATAGTAGCAGCACGAGCAGCAGCAGCAGCAGCAGTAGTAGCAGCAGCTGTAACAACAGCAGCAGTAGCAGCAATAGTAGCCGGAGTAGCGGCCCCAACAACTGCTGCTCCTCACGTCAATATCCCGTTACTGACATCACTAGTGACGTCACTACTCACATCATCAAAAAAAAAATAAAAAAAGGTGGAAAGGGAAGGGGGAAGACAACCAAAGGGTGGGTAGAACACCGACTGCCCCAAGCCACTACTGACATCAGCAACACAAAGAAAAAAAACAACCAAGGGGCACCAAACCATGGCTGATAGCCCCGGTGGGGAGGGGTCCTCCTCTTTTGGGAGGAACCCCAGCCCCCCTTTCTTGCAGCGACTGCAGCAGCAATAGCAGCAGCAGTAGTAGCAGCAGCCAGAGCAGCAGCCGCAGCAGCAATAGTAGTAGCAACAACAACAACAGCAGCAGGAGCAACAGCAACAGCAGCAGCGGCAACAGCAGCAGCGGCAACAGTAGCAGCAGTAGCTATAGCAGCAACCCACTGGTGTCATTGGCGACAACCTTGACCCCCTCGCTGCTCTTCAGCAACAGTTCACGTGATCGCCACCATCTGTCGCCAGCGAGAGCGCCATCTTGCCTCTGTCGCCGTCGCTGCCTCGCACCCTGAGACCTCGACCTTGTCCAACAACTCCACCACTCCGACAGCTCTGCTAGTCCAGCAGACACCCGCGCCGCAACAGTACTATCCACAACAGTCGGCGCCGCCGTTCCCGTCACCGGCGCTGTCCCTCCCTTACCCGGGCTCTAGTGTCATCACTCTGCACTCGGTCTATACTCTCGGGCCGTCCTCCTGTGAGTGTCAGCTGGAGCAGTTCATCGCGCTCCAGCTCGGCGTGACATGCCCTCCTCCCCAGGGAGGAGGGCATCACCTCTTGCTCTCCTGCCCAGTCTTGCATGACTAAGACTGAACGACGGTCGTGTCCCGTTTTCTCGTCTCTCTCGTCGTCTCCCATGGTTTCCTCCACCCCTTCCAATGATGATGTTGCGTGGCTTGACGATTGGCAGTCTCGGTTCACGCCTCCTTCCACCACGTCAGCGTCCCTTGCTTGCTGCCATGTGACCGTTAGCAATCTAGCGACCCCAGTCTAGGACCCGGTTGAGACCTGGATCGTCGACTCCGGGGCCACACATCACATGACGGCCTCTTGTGAGGCCTTCAGTATGCTCGGTCCTGTAGGCGATATCTCCGGTGTCCGGACGGGCGCCGGACAGGTGTCGCCCATCCGTGGTGTTGCCGTTGTCCGTTTCCGTGGTCCTGCCGGTGACGTCTTTCTGTCCGATGTCATCTTCATCCCTGGTCTCGAGCTCAGCTTCCTGTCTGTCACTGCCCTTGACCGCATGAGCATGGACATTGTGCAGTCGTGTGGTGTTGGCACTCTGTCGCTGCGTCCGTCTGGTCGCGTAGTCTTGCACGCCACCGCCCGTGGCAACCTGTGGCATGTGCCTCGTCTCTCCTCCTCCCCTTCCGTCTCCTCCCCGTCGGCCGCCACAGGACATGTGTTTGTCACCAGCACGCTTTCTCCTTCGCACACTTGCCTCTTGTACCGCTGCCTTTGCCACGTCCACTCTGCCACCGTAGACAGCATGCTTCGCACCCAGCCGGCCAAGGGCCTTGACCCGGAGACTTCCCTCCTCCCATGCCCCACTGAGTGTATTGATTGCGCTCAAGGGAAGATGCACCGGTCTACGTACCCTTTGTCTTCTTCCCGTGCATCCACCCCTCTTGACCTTGTCCATTCGGACGTCATGGGCCCTCTCCCCAACGAGTCCGTCGGTGAGCACGGGCACTATGTCCTCATCCTCACTGACGACTACTCTCGCTACCGCTGGGTCTTTTGCCTCTGGCAAAAAAGCGATGTTGCCCGAGCCATCCAGGACTGGCTTGTCCTTGCGGAGCGCGAGTGTGGCAGCTCTCTTCGTTGCTTTTGCTCCGATCGTAGTGGTGAGTACATGGGTGAGGCCACGACCTTTCGCGCCTCACGCGGCATCCACCATGAGATATCCGCGCCCTACACGCCCGCCCAGAACGGTGTCTCCGAACGGTGAAACCGTACCATGGCCGACGCCGTTCGCGCCATGCGGGTCGAGTCTGGTCTCTCCGATGGCTTCTACTTTGAAGCCATGGCCTACATGACCTGGGTCTGGAACTGGATTCCCCACAGTCCCCTTCCTTGCCAGTCCACGCCGTACTAGCATTGGTGCAGTCAGCGCGTTGACCTCAGCCCAGCTCACGTCTGGGGCTGCGTGGCCATTGTGTGGCTGCCCGCCCCACAGCAGGGCGGCAAGCTCGCCCCTCGCGAACGTCCCTGCACCTTCCTTGGTGTCTCTCGTCAGTCCAAGGCCTGACGCTTCTGGGATCCGTTCAGACACTACATCGTCAAGTCCGAGGATGCCTTCTTCTTCAAGGACCTATTTCCTCGTGACCTCATTCGCTCCGGCTCGTCCGTGTCTATCCTGTCGCATGGGGGAGTGGTGATTCCGTCCTCCATCCTGCCGCTTCCGGGTGACACATCCCACAGTCCCTCCAGGCCGGCAACCTCGGACGCGTCCACTGGTCCCTCCGGGCCGGCAGCCCCAGTCGTGATCGTAAACCCCTCTGGGCCGGCAGCCCCAAACACATCCACTGGTCCGTTTGGGCCAGCAGCCCCTCACGCGTCCGCTGGTCCCTTCGAGCCGGCAGCCCCAGTCGCGTCAGCTGGTCCCGCCGGGCCGGCAGCCCCAGATGCGTTTGCTGGTCCCTCCGGGCTAGGAGCCCATGTCGCACCCTCTGGTCCCTCCGGGGCGGCAGCCCCAGTGGCATCCTCCGGTCCCTCCGGGCCAGGAGCCCCAGTTGCGTCCGCTGGTCCCTCTGGACCGGCAGATCCAATTGCGTCCGCTGGCCCTTCCGGGCAAGCAACTCTAGTCGCATCCACTGGCCCCTCCGAGCCAGCAGCTCCAGTCGCGTCTGCTAGCCCATCTGGGCCAGCTGCCCCGGTTGCATCCATGGGCCCCTCCGGGCCAGCAATCCCGTCTGCCTCCATTGGCCCGTCGGACTCAGTGCCATCTCTTACCCTGCCATGCTACACACGTGGCCCAGGCGGCAGCCTCCAACCCAGATCGTCGGTGTGCGCGCAGGCTGTCGCACCTCGCTCCGTGGCGCCCGCACCCCCTGTGGCTCCACGTGTCTCCTCCACTCCCACGGTCATGAGTGGGGACCCCGGCACCAAGGCCCTCGGCTTGACCACCTTGGCCATCACTATAGACCTTCACTCGGGCTCCACACTGGGCTACGCCATGCTTCATCACAAGCATCGGCATGGTGTCGTGGCTACACTCGCGCGCATCCCACCTAGGGCTCGAGATGCACACGCTCTCTCAGTCCGCTCTACAGCACGCCCGGAGGACCCTGCCACCCTGTGCGAGGCACGAGCCTGTCTCGGGCTGCACATTGGGACGCTGCCTGTACCGATGAGCTCAATGCTATCCGACAGCACCATGTGTACGACCTCGTCGACCTTCCTCCAGGTCGGAAGGCCATCGGCGCCAAGTGGGTCTTTCAGCGCAAGTGGAAGACTGACGGGTCCTTGGACAAGTACAAGGCCCGCCTTACAGCCAAGGGGTTCTCCCAGATTCCTGGGGTCGACTACGACCACATTGTTTCCCCAATTGGTTGGTTCTCCACTAGCCGGGCGCTCTTTAGCCTTGTCGCCCAGTATGGGTGGGAGCTGCATCAGATGGATGTGAGTAATGCTTTTCTCCATGGTTTACTGGAGGGTGAGGAGCTTTACATGGTGCGGCCCCCAGGCTTCGACGGCGGCACTGGGAGAGTTTGGCGAATGTGTACGGCCCTCTATGGCCTCAAGCAGTCGCCTCAGTGCTGGAACCAAAAAGTCAGCAGCACGCTCCTTCGAGGCGGACTCCAGCGCAGCACCACAGACCCCACAGTGTTTGTCAATCTGCGAGGCCAGACTTTTGTCCCTGTTTTGGTTTACGTCGACGATCTCCTCATTACGTCTCCAGACACGACTGCCATCCAGCATGCCAAGGACTTGCTCCACGCTGCCTACTAGATGAAGGATCTCGGATCTGCCAGAGTCTTCCTGGGCATGGAGCTTGAACATGATCCCTCTCAGGGCGTCCTCCACATCCACCAGGCCGCCTATGTGCAGACTCTGTCCACCCGCTTTGCGCAGGGCCTGCCACTCGTGCCGAGCGCATACTCACCCATGTCACCCGATGGCCAGGTGAAGCTGAAGAGTCCTGACAGTTGTTGTGGGGGAGCCAGTTGACGTGACCACGTACCTGCGAGTCATCAGGTCACTAATGTTCCTGTCGACGACGACGCGCCCTGACATGGCGTTCGCCATCAACCTCCTGGCCCAGGTTTCTCAGGAGCCGCGTCACCTGCATTATGAGGCCGCGATCCGAGTAATGCGCTATGTCGTCTCGACTCCTTGGTGAGGTCTCATGTTCTGCCGTCAGCCGTCTGTTGTCGCGATGGGCTACATTGACAGTCACTGGGCCGACAGTCCGAACGGTAAGAGTCGCACAAGTCGGATCTTTGTGGCCGGCGGCACAGCTATGTCCTGGCGCAGCGGCAAGCAAGGATGCATTGCACGTAGCACTGTTGAGATTGAGTGCGTGGCTCTTGGCTCAGGCGTGTGTGAGAGTGTGTGGCTGCGTCGTTTGATTTCCAAGTTGTGTTAGCCTGTCGCATCTATCATGTTGCATTGTGACAATGAGAGTGCCATGGCCATCGCCGACAATGACGACGTGCATCACACACACACAAAGCACATCAACGTTGAGTATCGCTATGTGCGTTCGTTGTTGCATGACGGCATCAGCATCGTGTGGGTTGAGACAGCACGGCAGTTGGCTGACTTCTTGACCAAGGCACTGAAGCTCGACTCGTTCAAGAAGGCTGTGAGTTTGGTCGGCGTGCGTCTGTGAGTGGCTCTTTTTGTCCCTGCTTGCATCTCTCTGCGGCCTGGGGGAGTCTGGTCATTGACTCTGTCTGTGCCCGCACATGTGCACTTTGCTTGTGAGTCATGGAGGAGTATTGGCTTTTGCACATCTCTCATTGTACTCTGTTGTATCCTCCTGGCTTGTGTACATCGGCGTGCAGATGACTGACGGTGAGACTCGACGCTGCTAGAGTTTTGCTCGGTGGAGCCAACACGCGCTGAGGCCCACACACCGTTCGCAGGAGCCTCCTCCCTCCGGCGATGCGCTCAACTCCATCGGCAGGCCTCCTAGGAGGTTGGGCGGTCGACGGTCACTACCACTTCAGATGTTGTTTCCATGCACCCAGCTCTGTTTCTGGTTGTGGCATTGTGTCTGCAGCGTCATGCTATGCCTAGGGTCCATGTCTCCTGCTGTGTGGCCCTGTTTGGCGTCATTGACTGCTGTAGGCACTACCCGGGTTTGGGCAGCCATAACTCTTTGCTGTTGTTTTTCTAGCTAATTATGACCACACGACTGCGTTCGCAGCGTCGGTATTATGGTATGGTCCAGGTTTCATGCAAAACGGACGTCGCCTGGGTTTTGGGCTGTTGGGCGTCTGGCAGGACTCACCAAGAAAACCCTGCATGCCAGAGAATAGGTCTAGAACTATATTCTGATTGGCTGATTAGCTGAGTAACAAGTTCTACACTAGTGGGGAGGAGCTAGAACTTGGAGGGGTCTCCCATTGTTGCTCATTCTTCATTCCTAACCAGTCACTTTCAGTTTTCAGCTGCTTTCTCGCGCTGACACAGGCGCGCGCGTTTCTGAGTAGGAAACCCAGAGCTTCCAGACTTAGACTCTAGAGCAGCAGACTGAGGGGGCAGCAGACTTAAGCAATGAGCGTGGAAGCCCGAACGCTGCATCAACAACGCTGTTGTCCCAACCTGCTGCCTAGGTTTTCCAGCTATGTACACTGTCTGGGAGGACACAACAGAGCACAATGAGAGATGCAAAAAACCAACACTCCCCCATGACTCACAGGCGCAATGCACATGGATGGAAAGCAACACATTCAATAGATGGAGTCACCCAGGGAACATAGAGATGCAGGCTAGAACAAAGAGTGCAACTCATGGACGCAGGCCGACTAAACTCACAGCCTTCTTGAATGAGTCGCGCTTCAGAGCCTTGGTCAAGAAGTCCACCAGCTGCCGTGCTGTCTCCACCCACACAATGCTGCCGTCATGCAACAACGAATGCACATTGTGATACTCAACATTGATGTGCTTTGTGCGTGTGTGATGGACGCCGTCATTGTTGGCGATGGCCATGGCACTCTCATTATCACAATACAACGTGATGGATGCGTCGGACTGACGCAACTAGGACAACAGACGACGCAGCCACACGCTCTCACATGCGCCAAAACCAAGGGGTACGTACTTAGCCTCTGCAGTGGTGCATGCAATGCACCCCTGCTTGCCACTGTGTCAAGACACAACCGTGCCGGCGACCAAAAAGATCCAATGTGGGCGGCTCTTACCGTCCGGACTGCCGGCCCAGTCACTGTCGGTGTAACCCAACGCGACAACAGACTACTGTTGCTGGAACATGAGACCTTGTCGCGGATTCGAGATGACATAGTACAGTACTCCGACCGTGGCCTCAAAGTGGAGTTGACGCGGCTCCTGAGAGAAATGAGCCAGGAGGTTGACGGCGAATGCGATATCTGGGCGCGTCGTCGTCGCCAAGAACATCAATGACTCGATGAATCGCAGATACGAGGTCACGTCAACTGGCTCCCCCACAACGGCTGGGTCAGAGCTTTTCAGCTTTGCCTTGCCATCAGGTGACGTAGGTGAGGATCCGCTTGGCACGAGGGGCAAGTCCTTGGAGAAGCGAGTGGACAGAGTCTGTACATAGGCGGCCTGATGGACATGTTGGATGCCCTCGGAGCAATCATGCTCAAGCTCCATGCCTAGGAAGACTCAGGGAGACCCGAGATCCTTCATCTCATAAGTGGTGTGTAGCAGGTCCTTGACGCGCTGGATGGCAGCCACATTTGGTGACGGAATGAGAAGATCTTCGACGTACACTAGGACAGTGGCGAAGGGTTGGCCTTGCGGGGTGATGAACAGTGCGAGGTCATAATACTGCGCAAGAGGCCGCCGCGAAGGAGTGTACAACTAATCTCCTGGTTCCAAGGCCGAGGCAACTGCTTCAGGCCATAGAGGGCCTTTCGCAGCCGTTAGACCTTCCCAGTGCCGTCGTCAAAGCCTTGAGGCTGTACTTTGTACAACTCCTCACCCTCCAGCGAGTCATGGAGGAAATCGTTGCTCACGTACATCTGATGCAGCTTCCACCCGTGTTGGGCAACCAGGCTGAAGAGCACCTGGCTAGTGGAGAATCGGCCAACTGGGGCAAAGATCTGGTCGTAATCAACCTCAGGGACCTGAGCAAACCCCTTGGCTGTGAGGCGAGTCTTAGACTTGTCCAAGGACCCATCCGGCTTCCAGTTGTGCCGGAAGACCCACTTAGCACCGATGGCCTTCCGACCTTAAGGGAGATTGACGAGGTCATACACGTGGTAATGCCGGATAGGAGCGAGCTTCTCGGCACAGGCAACATCCCAATGTGCGGCCTCGGGGGAGGATCAACCTCGCGTAGGGTGGCTGGATCATCCGGGCACGCTGTGGAGCGGATTGCAAGGGCGTGTGCATCTTGAGCTTCAGGTGGGACACGTGTGAGTGTAGCCATGATAACATGCTGATACTCGTGATGGAGTACGGCGTATCCCGCTGCGGAGCCTGGGTTGAGGTCTGTACTGATGGCTGAGGTGGTTAGGACGAGGGCCTTGGTGCCAGGGTCCCCACTCAATATCGTTGGAGTGGAAGAAACACATGGGGCAACGAGGGGCCGAGGCGCCACATTATGTGGTATGGTGGTCTGCGTACTCACGGACGGCCTGGGTCGGAGGCTGCTGCCTGGGCCACGTATGCACCGCGATAGGGTAATAGATGGCATAGAGTCCGAGGTGCTAGCAAAGATAGACGGAGTTGCTACGAAGGGACCAGTGGACGTGGACAGGTTTTCCGGCTCTGAAGGACCAGCAAATGCGGACGGGGCTGCTGGCGCGGAGGGGCTAGCAGACGCGACTGAGGTTGCCGGCCCGGAGGGGCCAATGGACACGACTGGGGTTGCGCGCCCAGAGGGGCCAGCGGACGCGACTGGGGCTATCGACACGGAGAGGCCAGCGGATGCGACTAGGGCTGCCAGCCCAAAGGAGTCAGTGGACGCGACTAGGGCTGCCGGCTCGGAGGGGCCAGCAGATGCAACTGGTTGCTGCCCGGAGGAGCCAGCGGATGCGACTGGGGCTGACGGCTCGGAGGGGCCAGCGGACGCTACTGGGGCTGCGGGCTTGGAGGAGCCAGCGGACACGAGTGGGGATGCCTGCCCGGAGGGACCATGTGATGTGCCGCCCGGAAGCGGCAGGACAGGAAACATACTCAACACTTCCCCCCCCGTGATGGGAGGGATACCGACGAGCCGGAGCATACGGGATCAGGAGGGAAAAACTCCTCAAAGAAGAGGGTATCATGGCTCTCAACGATGCAGTGCAAAGAGGGATCCTAGAAGCGCCGGGCCTTGGACTGAGGGGAGACACCGAGGAAGGTGCAAGGATGCCCACAAGGGACGAGCTTGTCGCCCTACTGCGGGGTGGGCAGCCATACAATGGCCACGCAGTCCCAGACACAAGCTGGGCATAGGTAAGCACGCTGACCGCACCAGTGCTGGTACGGCATAGACTGGCGGGCAAGGGGTTCGTGGGGAATACAATTCCAGACCCACGTCATGTAGGCCATAGCCTGGAAGTAGAGGCCATCGGAGAGGCCGGACTCAACTCGCATGGTGCGGAAGGCGTCAGCCATGGTGCGGTTCCACCGCTTAGAGACGCCATTCTGGGCTGGTGTGTAAGGTGCCGACGTCTCGTGGTGGATACCATGGGAGGTGAGGAAAGTCATGATCTCTCCCATACACTCACCACCACGATCGGAGGAAAAGCGGTGGAGAGGCCGACCATACTCACGCTCGGTACGGAGAATCAAGTCTCGAATGGTTTGAGCAACATTGCTCTTCTACCGAAGGCAGAAGACCTAGTGGCAGCGACAGTAGTCGTCAGTGATGGTGAGGACATAGCGGCCATGCTCCCCGTTAGACTCGGTAGGGAGAGGGCCCATGACATCTGAATGGACGAGGTCCAGAGGGACGAACGCACTAGAGAATGAGTGGGGGTAGGTGGAGCGGTGCATCTTACCCTGAGCGCAATCAATGCAATCTGTGGGGCATGGCCAAGGGAAGGAATCCGGGTCTAGGCCCTTGGCCGGCTGGGTGTGGAGCATGCTGTCGATCGCAATAGAGTGCACGTGGCAAAGGCGGCGGTGCAAGAGACTTGTGTGTTGCGGGGACAGTGTGCTGGTGACAAAGGCATGGCTCGTCGGGACGAACGGGAAGGGGATGGGGGGACGGGAGGACAGAAAAGGTACGTGCCATAGGTTGCCACGGGCGGTGGCATGCAAAACGACAAGACCGGACAGACGTAACGACACAGTGCCAACGCCACACAAGTGCAGAACGTCCATGCTCATGCGGTCAAGGGCAGTGACGGACAGAAGGCTGAGCTTGAGAGGACGTCGGTCGCAAAAACATCACTAGCAAGACCACGAAAACAAATGACGCCCACGCCGCAGACAGGTGAAATCTGTCCAGAGCCTGTCTGGAACCAGACACATCGCCAACAGGACCAAGCACACTAAAGGCCTCGCGAGAGGCGGTCATGTGATGCGTGGCCTCGGAGTCGGTCTAGGTCTCGGCAAGGTCCTAGACCGGAGTCGCCAAATCACTAACAGTCACATGGCAACAAGCAAGGGACGCGGATGTGATGGATGGTGACGCGAATCATGATTGGCAACCATCACGCCACGCAATGTCATCATAGAGAGGGGTAGAGGCCACGGGAGATGACGAGGTAGATGAGGAAGCAGGTGATCATCGTGACTCAGTCTTAGTCATGCAAGGCAGGGAAGACGGGCAGGAGGTAACGCAGCTCGCACTCCCCTTGAGGAGGGCAATGCAGGCTAAGTTGGAGCGCGATTAACTACTCCAACTGACGCTTGTGGGTGGACGGTCCGGGAGTGTAGACGGAGTGCAGTGTGATTGCGCCAGAGCCCGGATAGAAGGAGGACTGCACCAAAGATGGAAACAGAGGCATCGATGGCTGTGCATGATGCTGCTGTGGAGGTAGCAACGGCGGGACCAACCGGGCTGTTAGAGGAGTGGTGCTGATGGACGAGGTGGAGGTGTCAGGGCCGGCGACAGCGACGGCGGCAGAGGCGAGACGGTGCTCACGCTGGCGACGTATGGTGGCGATGACGCACGCCTCGTCGTTGGTAACGGACAAGCGTACCACCCGTGTCCTAGCTGGCCATAGTTGTGGCAGATCGAGCCACCACCACTGGACGCAGTCGGCTGCTGCTGCTATTGCTGCTGAGGGTCCTTTCCCTTCTTGCCCTTGCACTTTCTTTTCACTAATGAGGAAGAGCTGGTGGATGCAACTACTCTGGGGGAAGCGACGGTCATGGAGGTATCAACAAGGGAGGCAAGGGCCTCTGTGCACTGAATGCGAAACTCCATATGAACTTCCTCAATCCTGAGGAAGAGCTCGTATGTCCAAGGCATGAGGGTGCCCTAGACAGCCATATAGGAAAGGACATCCTGGGAGTAGTGGGTGAAGACGTCAGAGTACGCGGCAGTGGCACTTCGATTGATGGTGAGGAGCGCAGCCAGAGGGGGTGGAACAGAGGTACCTAGGCGACGGAGGATTTCTTCAGCGTGCTGCCAGTAGGAGGTCACCGTCTTGGTCTCCCCCATGTGCAGGGAGTTGAACTCTTGTAGTAGGCGGCTGGTCTCAGCCTCGCTGGATAGGGGATCGGGACGAGTGAGGACGTGCCATGCGGCTGTAGGGTCTAGGCTCCCGCCGGCAGTGAAGTCGTCGAGGAAGGGCTCTAGGGCCAGGCGTGAAGCCGGAGGAGTGACTGGGACGGGGGCACGTACGACACGACCAGCGTCATACAACTGGTCGGCGTGGGTAGAGTCATACAAAAGGGTATAGTACGCCCACAAGCCCTCACCTTGTGCCCACGTGCGGCAACTGAGTTCCCGGCTCTAGAACTACTCGCCGGCCTGAAGCGGCGGGGGCGGGGTCTCAAAGTTCTTTGGCTTGCGGCCGGCACCCAGACCGTGACCAAGGACTTAAGTCATTGTGTGCCGCTGGCGCTGAGTCTGTTGCTGCGCCAAGTAATGCGTGGTAGCAGACACAGCGGGGCTGGCGTGTCGAGGGGGAAGAAAAGACAACAGGGTAGTGGTGTGAGTCTGTGCTGCCAACGGATGTAGTGTTGTAAGTTGTTGCGTCACTGCGGCAAGCTGCTGCTACATGGTGGCCAGGGGGTGACGGTGCTGGCGATGAAACGTGTAGACTGCCGTTGCTGCTGCTACTAGTACTGCTACTGCTACTGCTACTCCTACGATGAAGCATGTAGACTACTGTTGCTGCTGTTGTTGTTGTTGTTGTTGCTTCTGTTGATACTGCTGCTGTTGTTACTGCTGTTGCTATTGTTGTTGTTGCTGCTTCTATTGCTACTACTGCAACTGTTGCAGTTGCTACATGAAAAGGAGGCCGGGGTTTCCCCAAATAGAGGAGGACCCCTCCCCTCTGGGGTTGTTAGCCATGGTGGGTTTTGGTGCTCCCCCCTTTTCTTCTATGTGTTACTGATATCAACAGTGACGTCAACCTACGATGGCTGACATTAGGAGCTATTATTGCGTTTTACAAGGTGGTTGCTATAGAGTAGCTACCCCTATTTTTCTCCTTCTTTTTTCTGATAATGATGTCAGCAGTGATGTCAGCAGTGATGTCAGCAGTGACATCAATTGATGACTACTGATGTCAGTAGCGGCTAGTGCTAGGGCCACTACTGTGTCAGCGGTAGGGCAGCTGCTGCTGTTGCTGCAGCTGCTGCTACTACCAATGCTGCTGCTGCTGCTATTGCTGGTCCGCTGTTGCAGTAGCTGATGCGGTTGTTGGTGTAGCAGCGGCTTCTGCTACTGCTACAACTGCTATTGCTGTGGCTGCTGTGGCTGCTGCGGCTGCTGCTGCTACGGCTGCTGTTGTGGCTGTTGCTGTTGTTGTTGCTGCTGCTCCTAAGCTGCTGCGTGGTGCTGTAGCTGCTATGGTTGCTGTAGTGGCTATGATAGTGGCTGTAGCCGCTGCAAAGCAGCTGGTGGGATGGGGGAGGTTTTCCCCTTTTCTTTGTTGATCACAGCGAGCTAGCTGCTTGTTGTGAGCAGCGAGGTGCAAGCAGCGAGCTCGCTGCTTGCTGCTTGTAGATTGCTACTTGTAGCTCGCTGCTCGTGGCGAGCAGCAGGCTGCAAGCAGCTGTAGCTGCTGGCTGCTACTGCTGGCGGCTGCCGGCTGCTGCTTGCTCCTGCTGCTCTTGCAGTTGGCTGATGCTGTTGCTTGCTATTGCTACTACTACAACATGCTACTGCTCCTGCTTGCTACTCCAGCTGCTGCTCGTTGCCGTTGCTGATATTGCGAGCTACTACTGGTTGCTGTTGTTGCTTCGGGCTGCTGCTTCTACAAGCTGCTACGAGCTACTATCGCTGCCGGCTGGTGCTGCTACGCACAGGTGCTGCTAGCCACTGTTGCCAGTGCTTGCTGCTGCTGCAAGCTGCCGTTGCTGCTGCGGGCTGCTGCTGCTGCTTGCTGCTACTACCAGTCACTGCACTTGGGTGACGTTGCGATGTGTGTCGTTTTCCGGATGCGTAACGTCGATGGCTACTCACCTCCTCGCGTCACGCATGGGGGTCAGTAATGCCGGATGAAATCCACCAGCATTTCCCCTTGCCCAATGGCCCTGGGAAAAAATCTGACGCCGCCACCAGGCGGGTCAATGCTGCCAGAAAAAATCCAGCAGCATTTCCCCTGCACTGGCACATATGGGGGTCTGCCGGCGTTGACTGACACTTGTAAGCCAGTCTTCTTCTGCTGTTGCTATGCTCTGGCTCTGATGCCATGCTGGAAATGCTAGGTAGCAGGTTGGGATAGCAGCGTTGTTGATGCAGCGTACGGGCTTCCATGCTCGTTGCTTAGTGTGCTGCCCCCTCAGTCTGCCGCTGTAGAGTCTAAGTCTAGATGCTCTGGGTTTGTTACTCAAAAACGCGTGCCCCAGTGTTAGTGCCAGAAAGCAGCTGAGAACTGAAAGTGACTGATTAGGAATGAAGAATTAATAGAAATGGGAGACCCCTCCAAGTTCTAGCTCCCCCCCCAGCTCTGTAGAGCTTGTTACTCAGCTAACCAGCCAATCAGAAAATAGACGTAGACCTATTTTCTGGCAGGTAGGGTTTTCTCGGTGAGCCATGCCAGACGGCTGGCAGCCCAAAACCCGGGTGTCGTGCCTTTGCCTGAAAACTGGACCATACCATAATACTGACACTACGGNTTGTTACTCAAAAACGCGTGCCCCAGTGTTAGTGCCAGAAAGCAGCTGAGAACTGAAAGTGACTGATTAGGAATGAAGAATTAATAGAAATGGGAGACCCCTCCAAGTTCTAGCTCCCCCCCCAGCTCTGTAGAGCTTGTTACTCAGCTAACCAGCCAATCAGAAAATAGACGTAGACCTATTTTCTGGCAGGTAGGGTTTTCTCGGTGAGCCATGCCAGACGGCTGGCAGCCCAAAACCCGGGTGTCGTCCCTTTGCCTGAAAACTGGACCATACCATAATACTGACACTACGGACACAGTTGTGCGGTCAGAAACAGCCTGAAAAACAGCAGTGAAGAGTTATGGCCGCTCGAACCCAGGCAGTGCCTACGATGGTTCATGATACCAAAAAGTGCCACACATTGTGAGACATGGACCCTAGATAGAGCATGACGCTGCAGATGCAATAGTTCAGTCAGATCTAGTGCTGGACGCATGCAAATAGCATCTGCGGTGGCACTGACCGCCAGCGGCCTGAACGCCGAGGAGGCCTACCAATGGAGCTGAGCACGTTGTCGTAGGGAGGAGGCTCCACTGAAGTGCGTGTAGGTCTCAGCGTGCGTCGGCTCCATCGGAAGACACTCCAGCAATGTCAAGTCTTGCCGTCAATCGCTTGTATGCCGATGTACACAAGCTAGGAGGACACAACAGAGAAAAATGAGAGATGCAAAAAACCAACTGCCATTTCCTAAGAGCGTCCTCGCTGCTATCACTAGTGTCATCAAGCAGTCATCAAGCTACCCAAGAATGCCCTCTGGCACAAGCATGACTCACATTTGACTATCTTGTTAGGATGCTGTAGGTGCTAAGGCTTGTACATTTTTACTGTTGATGTGTGCATCATGGTTGTTTGACTCTGAGTGTTTTGGGGGAGCTGCATGCTATTCCAGGTGCTGATCCTTAGGGGGACATCGTGTCGGTCTCTGGCTGCACATTGGTGAGAAGTCGCCCTCGGTTAACTTCAAGAGGTCTGGCTTGACCCTGGGGTGGCGGTGCATACTCACCTGAGCAGTTGCTTGGTGTGGGTGTGAACGTATCGGGGACTTAGACTCTCGCTCCCTCTTTAAAAGCTTCACTCTTGGTTGTGACGTCTTCCGTTCTAAGGCAAACCCTACCAGATCCATGGCGCGGAACACTCTCTTGATCATTGTCATTCTCTCATGCAGTTCCATGAGCAACGTGAGCTAGCAATGATTGGTATCGGAGCAGTGATTTCCCTTCTCACCCTCTTGCGGTCCACGGGCCACCTCGTTCGCCTGGTGTGGCCTCTTGTGCCGCACAGAGTTGGATGCAACAGTGCCTCCTACCTCTCCTCGTGCTCCATCACTGACGTCCCGTACCCAGGCAGTGTTTCCTACTGTAGTCCACAGCACGTTCAGTCGGCATCTGCCAGCAGCAGCACGCGTCGGAACCAGTGTCGTCTCCCACCCGCGCCTGCTGCTCCTCCTTTGACCTATCACCATCGTCCATCTGGATGTTTACCTGCAGGTTTTCCACTGCATGCCCCCAGATTCCTTGCTGACTCTCTCCAGCAACACTCCAGTCGGCACATTCCGCTCGACCCTGAGAGTGCACATCTCCTCTTGCATCTCCGGCTGCATCTGTAGTAGACTCGCCTACCGTGTTGGATTCTCCGCCCCGTGACGGAACCTTCCGACAACGAACGAGACTCACCCTGCACAACAGCACGTCTAGCAGAGCGTGCGGAGTGGGAGAATTGGAGAACCTTCGATCTTACCCCACATAGCGACGACTCCCACACACCACTGTGGGTGCGTATGTTGGATCCTGCATATTGGCGTAGTGAGCTTGTTTAGGAGGCTGAAGCGGCGAAGCGTGAGATCAACCGCCAAATCTACACTACAGACGACCTCCTCCCACCCTCACCATCCCCACCTCCAGGTATGCAGCCCTCTGGGCCGTCTCCTACTCGTGCTTCTACACCTTACTCCAGCCCCACTCCTGGTCCTGCAGCTGCTGACACCGCTGATCCATTAGTGGCACGTGAGGTTCTTGGCGTTATCCCTGTCCTGCCAGTCCAAACCGATGCCATCAGCTTGGCCTGTGCTGTACTGGACGCCGCAGCTGGTGATCTTGCCACATTCTTAGCCACGGCCCGTGCAAGCAGAGCACCAACCCAAACGAGAGTGGGTAGAGCAGCTGAGGCGTATGCTCACGCGGCAGCATCCCTGACACTGCTTGCTGCTGCGGCCACCAATATCGCCACACGGGTAACGGTAGCACCTACTGCTGTTGCCAGTGCCGCAGCCTCCGCAGTTGACACAGCATGCAGTGTGAGGCACCCCTTGTTATATGATTGCGGATTTGGGCATACGTAGATGCCTCTGGATATCATTTATCATCATGTAGAATACATGTGACATTGGAAGTGTCCAAAGAATAACGTCTATGAGTCAGAGATGAGGTATACTGTTGGAGATAAGTTTCTAAAGAGGAAGGTGATGAGGTGCATGGAGCAGGAAACTTTGGTAAGTGTAGAATTGGGGTGGATGTGAAACAAGCGGAAGGACAATTAGCAGGTGGGTACAACTCTGCAAGATGTTTGAGGGAAATATGAAAAATCAAGGGAGCGAGAAAAGTAGGCAAGCATGTCGTGCCCAGGGAAATTGTGAAAAATGCATTAGAAAATCAGCGGCGAGCATGACAGATTATGTTGTCATCATAGGATACATGATAGAGCCTGTAAATCGGAGGCAATCCGTGGCATCCATTGTTGCCCCCAGCTTTGACACATCTAATAGATTGACCAACCTATGGCCATTGCTGCTCAGTTATCGGTGTTCATGCTATCGGAACAATGGCCAAAAGCGGAGCAAAGCGATTCTCATTGATGCACACATATCCAGCCTGGTGTGCATGCAGTGAATGTTACCATCTGTCACAATTCAGCTCCATGCATTGGAAGAGTCAAGCGGGAAAGAATTCCTTCATCTTACATGTGGAACACAAAAGGTTCTAAGTTAAATAGATAGGAAATGGGCTGGGAGAGGTGATAAGGCAATACACGTACAGGGATGTAGCCATGGAAGCGGCCGATGGAGGACCAAGGTGTCAGAAACCTGTGTGGTGGCAGTTCCAACATAGCCTGATAGATGTTCACTGTGTTTACAGCTACTTTTGTGCAGGTTCTGAGTCTAAGCATGAGCTTTCTGGTCACCTCACGCTATGTTTGTGGGAGTTGGACAGAATTGTGAGGCATGCACTTTTGCGAAGATAATTACAGCATTTTTGCGTACGTTTTTGAACATGGACATGAGCTGAACATTTGTAGGGCTAGTCATGATTTCTCCAACGCACCTAACCATGAGCAATTCGAATCACTGTAGTTTCCGCTATTGTCAGCCAAAGGGCCATGAGGATGGCCATCACCTACAGCTGCGCGTCGATCTTCTACCCCACGTAGTTGCACTGTGAGGCGAGCGACTCGATCTACTGCATGGCGATGCTGAGAAACTTGGATCAAGAACCTTCTCCAAGGCAGACCAGTATCCAAGGTTTACTGATAGGATTGTTTTGAACTGTCTTTAAACTCGTCTAGCATGCTGAGAACTGTTGCGGAATTTCTGGATGGCCTGCAATGTTTTGGCCAATGGTGTGGAACCTTGACCAGAGTGGAAGTTGGCCAGAATTGTGGGCTGCATGGGAGCAACAATGTAAAGAGTGTTTTTTCCGGTGTGTCTTGAATCCAATTGCACAAGAATCATTAACTTCAGGGAATAATGTAACCCCTCTCACTTCCCCTTTATCTGTGGCATCCTGGTGCCTTTCTGTGCCATGGCCTGTCTTTGAAAAGTAGCTCTTGATATGGTGACTGACATCTTACAGGTTGTTTTTGGACTCTCAGCTGTGATGTGCAATCTTTGGCCCTGCCACTAAGACCATACTCTACAATTTTTCCATGGAATCCATTCCCAAGGATATAATGACAAGATTTTCTGTCCATTGGACTATGTGAAGAAACAGTGTCCATGAAACATCATGAGTGGGTAAGTTTCCTGCTGGTTCTGGATGAAAACAAGCTTGCTAACGTGGAAGAAGGGTGGATTGCCATTTTTTTTGGCAGGTGAAATCATGCAAACCTGCTATATTCATCTCTTGACACTGCATAGTACAAGCCATTTTTGCACTAGAGAGGGGAACCAAAAAAAAAGGAACAAATGTTTTTTGGGAAATTTGTCCTTCTACATAGGACATTAAATTCTGTCTTATTATGAACATCATAGCATTGAGAACCCTCCACTCAATCAGTTTCTGCCTGTGACTTCTCCCATTTTGGCCAACGGTAGTCCTGAGTTGGCGTGACAGAATTGAAAGTTCACTGATCAACATGGGCCACACTACAACACTATCTGTCACTGAGGCCTGAAAAGAGGCCATAACATGGCTGGAGGTAAGCTCATGGAAGTAGGAAATTCTGAAACCTTTCAATGAGATCCACAAAATGGAAGCATGGGAGAAATCAGACTTGCCGCCTGGGCAGAGGGCCTTTGGAGAAAATTGGATGTTTGTTTGTCAATGGTGATACCGCTGACAGATACGAGGTATGTCTACATGCAAAAAAGAAACTCTCTTATTCCATGCAGCCATTATGGCGACACTTTAGAACCCGTAGGCAGATGCTCTAGTGCACGCGGTTTTTTTGGAGCAGTGGCATGGTTTGATTGGAAGGTTCACCAGATGGATATGTTCTTCATGCAGTGTTATAGAAGGAAACATTTATGGTACATCAAATACTATAGGATATTCTACAAGAAAAAATGAAAAATGGAACTCTAGTCAATTCAATCATCTTGGTTGTTTGTGTAAGAATCTTTTTAGGGCATGTAGGCCCATGCTAGAAGGCACATGAGCTCTGGTGGTGAGTGGGATATATGCAGTGCCAAAATTTGGCTAATTCTGGAACTTGCATACTAAGAAAGGAGAGGGCACAATAAGCCCCACAGTGCACTTATGTATTGGGGACTAATGGCTAGCCAGCCAGGCCCCGTCATCCCCACGGCACCAAAACACGCGGACAGGGAATATGAAAACCACAGATCATGAAACCAAACAAGGTACGTCTCCAAAGGCACTGAAACATGTCACCGAGTGTCCGGGTCTCGACTGTCAAGAAAACACAAACATGCTTTCAAAACATCCAAAGTCCAAAGCAGCATGCTAACCTAAAGCTAGGCAAGTTTGACCTCCCAAGACACAGGAAATTCTTGGCCACATGTAAACCACTCATGACAGATCCAAAGCTTGTGAAGCTACGATTAACCGCTACTAGGTCTCCCGAGGTACTAGTACATATCACTAAGTCCCCAAATCTTTGTAAAACTCATCATGGGGTCTTCTGAGTCACCGCACATACCACTGAGTTCAAGGGTCTTAACCCCCAAGAAAATTCTATTAGCCATGCACTGCTGAATTAGGTGGCCAGAACAAATCAGACAAGTCACAGCAGAGGCAATGAAGCTGCTTGAGTATCATCTAGGAAAAATGAGAAGCACTTACTGCACAACACTATCTGATACTCACATAGCTCAAATCACACACACTAACATCCCCCCTGGGCTGCAAGAACTGTCAATAAGGTCGTAGCTGAGAAGATACACACGCTCCTCCTTGATGATAGGATCCTGGGAGCAAGGACCTCAACACCATGAATCAGCTCCCCCTGCATGCAGGAAGCCACGTGCCTGTCGTCTCCAGAGATCAGCACATCTCCCCCTGATTCATGTGACCCGGGGAAGAACAACTGATCAATAGCTACACCTGACAGAAGCTGAATATGTGAGGAAGTCACATGGTGAGGAATATGGCGTATTCTTCAATTCTTTGGTGACTTCCTCACCATGTGCGTAACACACTCGTGTACAGCCTAACGCATGTCACTCACCAGCTCCACAGTAGGAATAGAAGAGTAAGCCAGTCTCACCTTGGACACCTGGAGACTGCAAGAGGTCCCAGGTGGCATGGTCACATCCATCACCCTCATCAGACTTGGAGGGTGCAGGAGTTGAGAAGATGTTGCCGAATACTCCATGACTGGGAGAGGTCCAGATGTGAGACTGAATCTCTCACATCTGGTAGCTGCCAGAGGTTCCAACAGACAGACTCCTGTACACTGCCCTCATCTGATTCACAAGCTATGGGGGCTCAGAGGACGATGCTGGATGCTCCCAGACTGGAGAATAGGGGTGATGTTGAATCTGTGCATCTGGAGCTTGTCGCCGCAGTCGCTACATCAATCACACACTCACATGTGTGCAGGTACTCTTTCATTATGGCCATATCAACCTGGAGCAAAGATGCTTGCTCTCAGCATGATCCTCCTCAATGAAATCCTCAAGAATCCTCAACAACTCAGTGTAAGAGGTGGACAAAGAATCCATCAGTCAGAGAAGGACCTCCACCTCCATCTCTGTTTCCCCGAGCTAAGTGAATGTAGCTGCCATACCTTCTAGAGGGTCACCTCTCCATAGGTCCTGCTCTCAAGTCAGATGGTCCATGGTAGACAATGAAGGTATGTCCAACCCTGTGGCCAAAAGTGAGTCAAGTTGAGAGGAAGAGAGGGATAGTCAAGGTGCAAATGAGATGGATGGAAGTGAACTGAAAAACTTCTGAGAACTACCTAGGACGTTTTTGACGCTCACTGTCCCAGCATCCCCATCCTGTGAGGCACTGTCTGAGGCTACCATGGAGCTGGAATCAGATTCAACTGGGCTATTTCTACTGTAACCCTCAACTAGTAGCTCAGCTAACGCACCCTGTAGTGTGCTCAACCACTCCTCTACATCCGACAGCTCACCTACACTATACATGTGTATGTAGTCACTCCTCTTTGTGACCCTGAAGGAGAAACATTCAGATACATCTCGAGGCATGGGATTGATGGTGGATAATGTCTCTCAAAAAGTGGCTAGAATGATCTACAGATCACTGATGAGAGAACGAATTCCTTCCTCCTCAGCACATCATCTCAAACACGTAGGCATGGGTGTTGCCTCATCCTAAGAAGCTAATGCAGAGGCTCAACCAAATCTCTCAGACGTAGAAGGAGTAATCTCAGTGGCCTGTACATGAAAGATTAATCAGTGGATGGAGCCGATGTCGTTGATGTCCTATGCAGATGAACAATCAGTAGATGGAGCTGATGTTGTCGATGAAGCTCATGCTCCTAACGGTGATGCTACAGATGGTGTTGCTGATACTGATACAACCGATACAGCTGATGTAGATGATGCCGCCAATGTATTGGATGCTGTCAAAGCAGCAGATTGTTTTGGAGCAACCGATGTTGCCAATGCAGTGGATGCTACAGGTGCAGCTGATGCTGCCAAAGCAACTGATGGTGCTGGTGCTGGAGATGGAGCAGATAATGTAGATGTAGCTGAAATAGGTGGTGTAACTGATGCTAATACTGCCAATTCACCAGATGTTATTGAAGATGTTGAGACCAATAGTAAATCTGGTTCAGATGATGGAGCTGATGATGTTGACATTGTGTGACCCTTACCGTGAGTGCTGTTGATTGTATCCCTTTGTTAGACAACAAGGGAATGGTTGAAAACCTGATACGTTCAAATACTTGAAATCCTTGGAATTTTTACATGCAGAATCAAGCTCTGAATTTCTATATTTGAGTGTGTATTCAGAAATTGAGCCTAGACCAAAGTTCAGATTGTTGATGGGTAGGACAAAAAAACCGTCATGGGTGACAGGATATTCCACCGTTTGTGATCTGACTTCGACTCCAACAAACTTCAAATGCACTAGGACCACAAAGAAGGTAACCAGGGACTCAACCTTGACTAGGATGAACTCCTCCTCGACTTCTTGGCCAAAGAAGGATGCTTCAACAGGTCACTGTCAAAGCATCTCCCATGGCCTAGCATGCAAGGCCTGGTGGACAGCTTCACCAAAGGTTAACTTGACGACCTAGCACGGGCTCTACTACTCCGAAATTGGACATTCTAGGATGCGTTGGAAATCTCAGATTACAGGCTATAAGGATCTGATGTAATCCTGATATTCTAGGAAACAAATTCGTGACTTGATTCAGTTTCACTGCATGCAATGTGTTTCTGCCCACCCCTAGACTGTGATCCTTGTGCTCCACAAAGTTATGTATTACCCCGTGCCATGTCCTGGAGTCGCCGTTTCCTAGGGAGATAGCTCCAGATCCTTTTCCAGTGAAATTTTGTATGCATGGATGAATTCATCAGAAAATAGTGGATATGGTGGACCAGCTGCAATTTGAATCGCAACAATCGGCTAAGAATTGAGGGAGTTATGGTCCGTCAAAGTTGGGAGGTGGTGCTGGCCGTCCGGGTCTGGACGGCAGACTTAGTACCGGTTGGCAAATTGATCCGGCGGTGACCAGTTTGGCTCCCACCACGCACACCATGGCCGAGGCGCCCCTTAGGGGATGCTAGCAGAAATATCCCAGGGTTCATTGGAGCCATGTGCACTTCAGAATGGCGGTCTGGTGCTTCATTGCGCTTTGGGCGCCCGTCACTCATGCTTGTGCTGTGTCAGGGACAGAGACTCAATGATACACTCTGCATCGCGTAACAGGCACTAGGATGGTCCAAATCATGCGCAGTTTACTGCGTGTGAATAGCACCATAACTTTGCTTTGGTCCTTGTCCATGTATCCAGCCAAAATTGACCCCCAGCTCTTCAAGCTTTGGGTGTCTTGAATTCTGCTCACATAGTGTGTGGCGACCAGAAAGCACATGCATCGTCTAAGACTTCTGCCCAAATTACTTGTGAGCATCAGGACGTGGACAGGCCATGTTGGAACCACATTTAAAACATGGGTTATGTGCGCACATCCCTGAACGGTCCAGAACATTTACGGCTTCCGTAGCGGACAGGAGAAGCATCTCGGACAACCTTGCTATCAACGTCTGACAACCTTGATAGTAGAAGAGTAACATGGTACTAAAGATGTAGTCGCAGCTGTTCCAAAAGTGTGCTGGTGGCCCTGGATTTGGGCTGTGGAGGTGGAACTTTGAGATTCACCTCACACACAAGGGACTACTCGACCCAATGAAGGGCACGGAGGTGCTCGATGAGAAGAACGAGACAGACGAGGAGAAGCAGGCCTTTGCAACGAAAACTACCGAGACGCTCATGCTCCAGCTATCATCTACCGCCGAGATCCAGTGGGGCTACATGAAAGGCTGCAAATTGGCAGCCAAGGCATAGAAAAAGCTTTCAGCCATCCACCAATTGACGTTGCTCGCAAACCGGATCTTCGCAATGAAGCAGCTTCCAGCTGTGAGGATCGAGGAGGGCGAGGACATCCTCGCAAACATGCAGCAGATTGAGTCTCTCGCCTTGCAATGCAATAATGTAGGGTGGAAGATCAACTCTCAATTGGAGGCGATGGCCCTTCTCATGGCTCTACCTGAAATTTGGCGGCCCCTCATTACCGTCTTTGGTAGATGGGTGGAGGACAAGCTCACCTATGGCGCAGTTGCCGAGTACATCCGCAATGAGGCACAACGTTGTAGTGGCGGTGAGGCCTCATTGTCCTCTTTGGCCTTGGTCACCAAAACGCATGGCGGCAGCAGCGGCGGCATGGGGGGCGGCGGAAAGGGTGGCAGCAAGAAGGGCTTCAAGAAATGTGCATGGAGCAATTGCGGCAAGGAGGTCCATTGGGCCTGCGAGTACCCAGAGGAGGCAAAAGGCCGGCGGCAAGGAGGTCCAAGGCAAGAAGGCGCTCCTCAACAACACCAAAAACCACAACCTCAAAGGGGCTAACAGGTGGTGCCTGGATTCCTGCGCCAAGGAGCACACCCAAGTCGAGAAGGTGGGGCTTTCCCACAACACCAAATCTGCCAAGTCGATGGTGGTCGCCAACGACAAAGTCGAGCTGGCGGTCGGCCAAGGAGACATTGAGGTGGAGGTGGAGGTGAACGGGAAGAAGATGTCGCGTGTCATCCGTGATGTGCAACATTTCCCCGGCCTGGCCGACATTCAAAGTGTAAGATGCTTGACAGATAAGGGGTATGAGGTGCTCTTCCGCAGAAAAGGCGCAGTGGTGCGCATGGAGGGTGACATCAAAGTCGTGCTGGAGGCAAAAGGCAAGGGCAGTCTCTACATCATGGAGACAAAGGCAATCCCCGCATTAGCAGACGTGGCAGATTCGCAAGAATGTGCCGTCAACTTGGCAAAAGGAGGGGGAGCTGATCTGGAGCTCTGGCACCGGTGGCTGGGGCATTTTTATCCTGCAGTCGTGAAGGAGATTGCAAAGCTCGAGATGGTCCACAGCCTCAATATCACCTGTGCAGCAGACGCGACAACAGATGCTGCAGTGCACAAAAAGTGCGAGCCTTGTATTTTGGGCAAGGCGAGGAGTAAGCCATTCAGCGAGAACGTGGAGTGCACCCAGGACCTGCTGGAGATTGTGCACAGCGATGAGTGCGGACTGTTCAAAACGCTGTCAAAATTTGGCACACGGTGCTTTGTCATCTTCATTGATGACTACAGCAGAAACCTCTATGTGTACTTCATGCAGCGGAAAGGCATGGCACTGGACCGGCTGAAGGAGTTTGTAGCTGTGGTGGATAGGCAGACTGGCCACAAGGTCAGAGCGCTACATGGCGATAACGAAGGTGAGTACGTGGGCTGTAGTGGGTGGCTGGTACAGCAGGGAATCAAGTGGGAGCACATGAATCCCTACTCACCACAACCTAATGGCGTGGTGGAGCAGGAAAACCAGATGCTGCTGAACATGGTGTGGACGATGCTCGTGGACACGGGATATCCTCAGAGCTTCTGGACAAAAGCAGTGCGTACAGCAAGCTACACCATCGACCTGACCCCAACGGTGGTGCTGAAGGGGAAGAGCGGCTGGCAGATGCCACAAGAGGTGTGGGGCGGGCACAAGCCAAGTGTAGCTCACCTGAAGTTCTTTTGGTGCAAGGCGCATGCAATGGTGCAGGCGGCACAATGGCATAATGGAATATTGGACCCCCGTGCCAAGCCGTGCCTCCTCCTTGGCTATGGGAGTGCACTCAAGGCGCACCGGCTCTACGGCGTGAACAATGAGGAAGTCTTCAGTAGCCATCATTTTGAGTTCGATGAGCAGCAGACCTACAGTAGCAGCAGCAGTGACATAGGCGTGTTTGACTCTCCAAAATATGGGGAGTGGTTCCAACTTCTCACTCATGAGGAGGAGTCGGCAGACTTCGACACTGACAAAGCGTCTTCGGAGTACCATGGTACTGGGATGCAGCAGGGCAACAGTGCAAATACAGGTGTCACAGAGGCGTAGGATGCAGCAGCCAAAGCAGAGAAGGCCGAGGACGTGAATGGACCTGCCGTGGAGCGACAGCAAGACCAGTTGTCGGCATCATCAAAATCACCACGACGCAGCCGAAGTCAGCGGAATGTGGAAAAACAGTACGATGCAGCAACGGGGAGCTGGATTGGCATGGCGAGGTGCATGATGGCAGCCATAGCAGAGCCAAAAACCGTGCAAGACGCGCTTGCACGGCTTGAAGCAAGGCAGTGGGACGCAGATATCAAGTTGGATCTGGCGCCCATTGCCGAGAACGACACATGGGAGCTCGTGGACAGTCAGAAAGACGCCAAGGTCATCGGCTCCAAGTGGGTCTTCAAAACAAAGCACACCAAGGAGGGCAAAGTGGAGAAGTACAAGGCGTGGCTGGTGCTGAAGGGGTTTACGCAGGGCAAGGATGAGCACTACGATAAGACGTTCACCCCTGTCACAAAGTTCACGAGCATCCGGGTGATCCTCGCGGTGGCAGCTACCAAGGACATGGAGCTGCACCAAATGGACATGAAAACTGCATTCTTCAGTGGTATCCTCAACAAGGAGATCTTTATGGAGGTGCCGGAGGGGGTGGACACTCCAGAGGGCAAGGCGTACAAGCTGCACAAGTCCTTGTATAGGCTAAAACAGTTGCCGTGGTGCTGGTACCAGCAAATGGACAGCTACATGGCGCCGCTCGGCTTCAAGCACTGTGAATCTGATCAGATTTTGCACGTGTGGCACAGAAACCAACTCCATCAGATCGTTGCACTCTACGTGGATGAACTAATCTTGTTTTCCTCTGATCTGCAGGCTCTACGGCAACTGAAGGAGTTTCTGAGCAACAGATTTTAGATGTCCGACATATGGGAGCTGGAGTACTACCTCGGGATGAGCATTATGTAGAAGCAGAGGGCACGCACACTTGAGCTGGGCAAGGCCAAGTACGTGGCCAAAGTGCTGAAGTGGTAGGGCATGGAGGACTACAAACTTGTCGGCAGTCCGGTCTCCACAACCTGTGACCCGAGCGTGGCAATGTCGTCACATAAAAGAAGAAGAGTGGGAGTACATGGCGAGGGTGCTGTACCTGTCCGCGGTGGGCGGCCTCATCTACGCCATGGTGGTGACTCGACCAGACCTGGCCTACGCGGTGGGTCAAATGAGCAGGTATGTGGACGATCCAGCGCCACTACACTCGAGGGCGATCAAGTGCATCCTCCTACTTGTAGGCGACACGGCACGCGTGTCTGAGGTTCGACGGCAAGGGGAGGATGGACTCCTTGCATCTGCTCTTCTACACAGACGCAGACTATGCCGAAAATGTTGACAAGCGGAAGTCCACCTGGTGACACTTCTTCTTTCTTGCAGCATTCATATGGTGCAGCAGAAAGCAGGATTGCGTCGCCACCTCCATAGTGGAAGCGGAGTACATTGCGTTGGCCAAAGCGGTCAAGGAGACGGTGTCGTTCAGCAGGTTATTGGGGGAGCTTGGCGTGCCGCAACAGGAGCCTACGGTGATACAAGAAGACAACACCAGCTCCATTTTGCTAATCAACAACCCAGCACAACACAGGAGGACAAAACACATTGACATGCGCTAACACCGGCTCCATGTTGCTATGCGCAACGACATGGTCCAGAAAGGACAGGTTGTGCTACGATGTTGTAGTACGACACACATGCTTGTGGATTGCTTGACCAATGCCCAGTCCAGAGATTGGCATTTCCTCAGTGTGATAAGACTTGGGATTAAGGGCTATGTTGGGCCTGAGAGCGCTATGGAAGATGAGCAGGAGTGAGTAGGGAGGCACCCGGAATGGCAGGTGCAAGGGGAAGATTGTTACATATTACCCCGTGTCATATCCTGGAATCATCATTTTCAGGTACATGGTTCTAGATCCTTTTGCAGTGTAAGTTTTCATACATTGATGAATGTTTCAGAAACTAGAGGGCATGTTGGACCAGTTGAAATTTGAATCGTAGCAATCGGCTAAGAATCGAGGGAGTTATGGTCCATCAAAGTTGGGAGGTGGTGTCGGCCGCCCGGGTTTGGACGGCAGACTGTACCGGTTGGAAAATTGATCTGGCAGTGACCAGTTCGGCTCCCACCACGCACACCATGGCTGAGGTGCCCTTGGAGGATGCTCGCAAAAATATCCCATGGTTCATTGGAGCCATGTACGCTTTGGAATGGAATTCTGGTGCTTCATTGGGGTCCAGGGAGCCTCGGGCGACCGCCACTCATGCTAGTGCTCTGTCAGGGACAGAGATTAAATGATGCATGGTTGTCCGAATCGTGCACGGTTTGGTGCGTTGGAAAGCTTGTGACTAGCACTAGAAAATATCTGTCTAGTACTTGGCCAAAAATCCAACCAAAACTGATCACCAGCTCTTCGAAACTTGGGTGTTGCTGAATCCCATCATAACTCTGCTCACATAGTGTGTGGCGACCAGAAAGCAGACGCCTCGTCTAAGACTGCTTCCTAGAACAGCTGTGAACCTCAAGACGTGGTCAGGCCATGTTGGAACCACGTTTCTAAAACACAATTCTCACAAGTGGTGCTCATTGGCTGCTCCAAAAATTTATGTCCAATCACCCCAAATCCACACACTTGATAATGTGTGTGCAATACCAAAACACATGGTGACGATCCTTCTCGAAAATCATCTTGGAAAACCAGCAATGTTTCCTGGATAATATTGGTTAGAATTGTGTTCAAAGTTACCTTTCTGTACATAACCACAAGAATTTATCAGAATTTGATTGATGAATGGATGCCTTAAGCATTGTTCATAATCCATTATCTAGAATATTTGCTTAAAATGGTTTTGGTACATGCTTTTCACATGATTACCTACTTTGTTCCTTTTGTTTTGTTTATTTTACGTTTTCTACTTTGCTAATGACACTGAATTGTACCTCGTTCTGGCAACATATTCTGTGGATTGGAGAGTGTATAGTGTGCTTGGTATTTTCATGCATTTGTGTGTTCTGCAGAGATAAATTATGAAATATACACAAGTGATTTTGTCTTCATTTTCCAGATAAACATCTCAATACACTCTCCCAATAAACTTGGGGGATTTGGGAGGGGGAGGCTGAATGTATTCCTCCCCTCCCTCCCAAAGTCGGGATTGTATTGGGAGGGTACATGGGAGAGTATACTGTGGGATTGGTAAGTTTATGTACTCGTGTATTTTGCGGAGACAAATCATACAAGTGTTTTTTTCTTCATGTACTAGCTACACATCCCAATGTAATCCCCAGATACACTCAGGGGGTTCGGGGGAGGGGGGAGGGGGGCTCGAAGTCCGTCTCCCCCCCCTCAAAGTCATGAGTATGTTGGCGGGTGTATTGGAGGGTTGGTATTTCAATACACTTGTGTATTCTGCGAAAACAAAGTGTGAAAAATTACACAATTTTATTTTTTCTTCGTGTACCAGCTACACTTCCCAATGAAATCTCCCAATACTTAGGGTGTTTAAGGGGAGAGGGCTCCACGTCCCCCCCCCCCCCCCCCCCCCCCCCCCCCCCAAGTTGTGAGTGTGTTTGGATGGTTTATTGGAAAGTGTATTGGGGATTGATATCTTAATGCACTTGTGTATTCTATGGAGATAAACTATGGAAAAATACAAAAGAAGTTTTCTGTGTGCGAGTTATACTGATGGAAACTGGGGCAGCCCTTAGGGAGGTGATCAGGCTCACCAAGAGCCGCCTAGGCAGGACCAACAGTTTGTGAGAGGAAGTTGCAGGTTGCACAGACAGAAATTACGGAAGCCAATTTAGGTCTGCAGAGAACGTGAATATCTATATCGACTCTTGAGTAGAAAATACATGATCACAGCTTTCTAACAAGCCCTTAAATGCCTCGTTTGGCTAAGGGAGCACTGAGGTACACTATTTCAAAGTTCACCCTCTAGCACACTCTCTTAGCCTAGCGGGGTGAGCGGCAGTCACCTTGTCATACATGAGAATTATGTCTCACACAACCTGCACGACCAACAATCATGGAATGCACGTTCCTTGAAGTCTTCTGGAGGTCCTCCAGCTGAATTTTCTCCTTGAAGGCCGCTCTCAGCCGTCCTGGTTAACAATTCTGCCACCCTTTGTGCTGGAAGTGCTCAGGTCGTCACTTGAACCCGACCCATGATCTCCAAACTTTGGAAATCCATATCTCATTCAAACGGACTCCGAATTGAGTTCCATAAAGTGCGTTGGAACCTTTGAAACATCCCCTATGCAGCTGTTATGCCAGATGATTTTCTTGGGCAACCTATTTTTTTTCACTTTCTGGCACCCTCATCCATCATACACTTCCCAATACATTCCCCAAATACACGCTGGGAGTTCGGAGGGAGGGGACGGCTAGACGTCTCCCCATCCCCCCTCCCCCCCAAGTTGTGAGTGTATTTAGGAGGGTGTATTGAAGAGTGTATTAGGGGGCTGGTGTTTTCATGCACATGTGCAATATGTGGAGATAAAGTATCAAAATATACACAAGTATTTTCTTCCTTCATGTACCAGCCACACTTTCCAATACACTCCCCTGATACACTCGGGGGGTTCTGGGGGGAAAGGGGCTGGACTTCCTCTGTGCTCCCAAAGTCGCAAGTGTATTGGGGGGGGGTGTATTGGAGACTGTGTCGGGGGGTTTGTATCTTAGTGTATTTGTGTATTCTGTGGATATAAAGGATGAAAGATACACAAATGTTTTTTTCATTGTATACCAGCTGCACATCCCAATACACTCAGGGGCTCTGGGGGAGAGGGACTTGAGGTCCGCCCTCCCTTCCAAATTTGTGAGTACAT
>SZWC01007203.1:22542-38182 GCA_023375785.1 Penium margaritaceum | reverse complement strand
CAGTCGCCGGCGGTGCATCCTCTGGCTTTGGTGCCACTGTCCCAAAAGGCACATGCTAGTCCCTCATCCAACACCTTGATGACCTTTGTCTGGAGCTCGTAGAGGCCGTCCACTCTTGGAACTTGAAGCATGAGGTCATCTTTGGTGTACAAAATCTCGATATCTTTGTTCTCGAGGGCCACGACATCCTTGTTTGTGAACACCACCGTCATGTTGTTGTCAGTGATTTTTGAGGCGACTAGCAGGTTTCCTGTGAAGGAGGGCATGTACACCACCTTATGGATATTGATATCCTCCTTGCCACCATTCATGTTGAACGTGATCACCTTGTCCCCTTCGCCCATGGCTTCGACGATGTTCCGGTTTGCACACTTGATGCGCATGTCAGATTTGGCCATGCAAAAAAAACCACCCGTCTCTTTTTGGGATTGGTGGTTGGTACCCAAGTCAAGGGTGAATTGCCTAGGCCTAAGGAGCGTTGTCCCCTTTATGGGAAACCCTTCAACCATCATGTTAGTGAGCTCCTTCTTCTCCTTTCCACCCTTGTTTCTGCCTTCTTTCTTGGGACTATGGCAGATCCTAGCCCAGTGCCCAGCCTTGCCACAATTGTGACAGTTGCAGGGCTTCTCAGAACTCTTCCGGCCACCATTGCCTTTCCCTCCAGCGCAACCGCTTCCACTGCTTCCTTGATCAAAGCAGGTGCCTGTACCTTGTCCACCAAAGCAAGAGGCATTGGCTGAAATGTTTGTCTCACTGCCACTCCGCCACATGGATTCATTATGGACATGTTTGGCGACAGCCTCATACGTCAAATATGCTTCTTTCCAACCTCCAGAAATGGTGATCAAAGACTCCCTGAATTCCGACAGCAACATCAAAAGGATCATGACATGCATCTTGTTGTCGAATTTCTATTACATTTGCTGGACCCCTTGCAATACATTGTCAAACAATTGTAGAAATGCGGGTATTGATTCTCCTTCACTCATCCTCATCGACATCAACCTTTGGAAGATGAAGAATCGGTTTGCTAGGGTGTTTGATTGAAGCACCCGTGAGAGTTTTGTGTAGGCCTTGGCGGCTGATGTGCATCCCGTGATGTGGGATTTTTCAATCTCATTGATGTGTTGGCTACTAAGCTAGCCACCTCTGGTAGAGAAGCTGCAAAACCAAAAAGCTCAAAAAGATTTTAAGGCCTTCTTCCTTTGTTGACATGTGTCATGCACCCAAAACTTAATCAGGCATGTACTTCACCTTCAAGAGTACTAACGCCTTAGAATTACATATCAAGAAGAGCTCAAGTTGTCAATACACAAGAGAGCATCAAGCAAGGGTTAACTAATCAGCATGCAAGATAAGTCTTTTTGTAGCTGTCTGTCCAGTCCTTGAACTCAAAAGCACATTCCTAGGAAGTGGCCTCAACCAGCCAAATCACCAATAGAATTACACTGTGAGCTTGACACATAAGCATTCTAGTGTCAAGGTGACATACCAACCATGAAGCGTCCAAGAAGCTACGGAATTTCTTTCTTGGAAGCTTCCACAGCAAACAAGATGTGCATGGGGCCAGGATTGAACTCATGACCTCTCACTTGGCCAAATCAACAAAATGGCCAAGGTAACCACTCACCCACATGGTGTACTCACAGGTTACATCTCACAAGAGACAAAGCATAGTTGAGTCACACTACAACAGATCTAGGGGTCATACCTCCACAAGGGGCAGATCATTCCTAATCCATCCTACAACACTGAACAAGGGGCAAAAACATTCAACAAATCTCTCCCTAGCACCTTGCCTCAGTGACCATCATCATTCGTCATCACTTGCGTTGACCATGCCGATACCTCGCCTGCTTGTCTGGTGGAGATCCTTGTCCAGTGGCTTTGTAAGCATGTCAGCCCGGTTGAGCTTGCTACAGATGAGCTCGAGCTCCACTGTCTGCTTGTAGACAAATTCTTGAGTGTAGTGGTCGCCGATCTCGATGTGCTTTGTGCGCCTAGAGAGGACGGGGCTCCTTGACATGTCAATGGCGCTCATGATGTCAGTGTTGATGACCGTCGCCATTGCCTGTGGCGCCTTCATCTCAGGTAGCAAGCTTTGTAGCCACTGCATATCTTTACACACCTCAGCCAAGGAGATGTTGAAAAATTGCCCCTCCGCATGCCCAAGTGTGGCGCCGGGAGGCGCCGATGAGCCGCCAGAAAGTGGAAGCCCCGCGCCGGCGGATCTGGCGGCTTGAGAATTGCTCGGCTCCTACAATGGATGATTGCCCCAAAAAAGTTGACAACATGTTGAATCCGGTGGAAGTTGTTTCACCAGCAATGGACGAGTATCAAGGGAGATATCGCCTTCCAAACTTGGGGTGTGCGCAGCGGCTCTGGAAGCCGGCTGCGACTCGAAATCCGATGGATAATCGACCGGGTTGAGTAACAAACATACCATCTGGAGAAATTGCTCCGGGAAGCCTGCCGAGGCGTCCAGTGGATAATCCACCTGATCAGGTGGATCATCCATTGGATCCTGTAGTGCAGGCTGTTACTGAGGGTCTTAGCCAAAATCATGGCTCGGCGTCCGAGCTTCAGAAGTACGTTTTGTTACTCGGGGACTTGGTCAAAATTCTGATTGCTGGTCCGCGGACAGGTTTCGAACCTCGTCACACCTCATCACCAAACTCGACCCAAAAGTTGGGCGAATGCATGGAAACAGTGAAGGAGACCCCGAAACCATGTGCAGTGGGATGTGCGCCTTGCGAAAGGTGCTTCGCACGTGAAGGAAGGCGCCAATGCGGCGTTAGACTTCTGTGGTGAGTGAGACCTGCGCTTTGGTAAGCATACCCTGGGCTACGCTTGGCCAAATTGTGCACGGTTTGGTGATTTGGAAAGCTCATGACTAGCCTTGTAAATTTTGTGATCATGTCCATGCTAAAAAACTAATGCACAATTGCGATATTCCCTTCGCAAAAGTGACTATCTCTAAATGCCTGCTCACATAGCGTGTGGCGACCAGAAAGCTCACGCTCACTCTCAGATTCGCCAAAACAAAAGACGTGAACCACTAAAGTCAATTAAACAAATTTCGGGACCGCACCTTGCAGATTCCATCCTTATAGAGGGTTGTGGGCCCACGGGTCTGAACGCCTCTAACGTTCACGTCTTCTACAGCGCATGGGATCATCATCGTGGACGTCACCGTGAAGTTTTGAGAACACGTCGGAGTAGCAGCTACGCACATGGCGCAGAAGGAGACGTAGCCGATTCAGAAGTATGCAGGTGGCCCCGGCTTTCGGCTCTGGAGGTGGCAGTTTGAACTGCACCTATCGCATAAGGGTCTGCTGGACGTCATGTTGGGAAAGGAGGTGCTAACAGAGGCGACTGCTACGGAAGCAAAAAAGCAGGCCTTCGAGAAGAAGAACATGGAGGCGCTCATCCTCCTGGTGTCCGGGATAGCCGAGTCTCAATGGGGCTACTTCCAAGGCTGCAAGCTGGTAGCTGAAGCTTGGCAAAAGCTCTGTGCCATCCATCAATCCAAGTTGCTCGCGAACAAAATCTTTGCGATGAAGCGACTGTTGACATGGTGTGTCCCTTGCCATGAGTGCCGTTGATCGTACTCCCTGGTTCGACCACTGAGGAGTGGTTGAATACCTGTTCTGACTTTAGATTTGAATTTCTTGGATTTTTCCATGCAGGATCGAGCTTTGAATCGCTCAATTTGAGTGAGTATTCAGAAAGTTAGCGTAGCCCGAAAAACAGGTGTTGGGTGGGTGGAATCTGGTACCCGCCATGGGTGGCGGGATATTTCACCGCCAGGGATCCGAGTTCATTCTTAATGGCCTCCAAATGCACCAGGGGCATGAATGAGGTGACCATAAGGACCTCCTTGACCAGGATGAACTTCTTGTTGACTTCTGGGCGAAGAAAGGCGCTTCGACGGGTCATCGTCGAAGCGCCTCCCGTTGCCTAGAGTGCAAGGCCAGGTGGGCGGCTCCACCAAGGNAACATTGCCCGTGTGTTCAGTGAGACCTGCACTCACATTTTTGTTTTGTCTAAATCCACTCACGAATGGCTTATCTGGCATCCTTGGTGTAATTGATGTTGACATGGTGTGCCCCTTGCCATGAGTGCCGTTGATCGTACTCCCTGGTTCGACCACGGAGGAGTGGTCGAATACCTGATATTAATTTAGATTTGGATTTCTTGGATTTTTCCATGCAGGATCGAGCTTTGAATCGCTCGATTTCAGTGAGTATTCAGAAAGTTAGCCTAGCCCGAAAAACGGGTGTTGGGTGGGTGGAATCTGGTACCCGCCATGGGTGGCGGGATATTCCACCGCCAGGGATCCGAGTTCATTCCTCATGGCCTCCAAATGCACCAGGGGCATGAATGAGGTGACGATAAGGACCTCCTTGACCAGGATGAACTTCTTGTTGACTTCTGGGCGAAGAAAGGCGCTTCGACGGGTCATCGTCGAAGCGCCTCCCGTTGCCTAGAGTGCAAGGCCAGGTGGGCGGCTCCACCAAGGTTTACTTCGACGGCCGTAGCAGGGACTCTACTGCTCCGTTTTGGGCGTGCTTGGATGCGTTGGAAAGCTTAGATCACAGGCTATAAGGATCTGATGTAATATCACTATGCTAAGTAACAAAAACGTGTTTCGATTCAGATCTACTGAATGCAACGTGTTCTACCCACTCCTATCCGTGATCCTTGTGCTCCACACTCTGCACCAAAGGTGTCCATTGGCTGCCCAAACCGTGGTAGCGTGAACCACTGAGAGCTAGGCATCCTTGAGGGTGCCTCCACACCCACTAGAGCCAACAAAGGGTTATGGGCCCACGTGCTTAGACGGACCCTAGCTCTTCAAGCTTCACGCTACCGTCGCGCGCCATGGCAACGACCGAGCAAGAGAGCATCGGCTCCGTCTCCAAGTTTGATGGGAACGGCTTCCCCTTGTGGAGGTGGCAGTTTGAGGTCTATCTCGATGACAAGGGCCTGCTTGAGCTGGTCAACGGTGAAGAGACCGCGCCTCCGGATACCGCGACGCCGGAGGAAGTGGACAAGTACAAGAAGCGCAACAAGAAGGCGCTTGCATTGTTGGTATTAGCGCTTGCACCGCTGCAACGCGCACTGATTCAAGGATGCACGGAGGTCGCGGAGGCCTGGAAGAAACTCTGCACCATCTACCAGTCCACCAACCTTGCTAACCAGCTCTTCGTCTTCATGAGGCTCGTCACCCTCCGAACCAACGAAGGCGACGACATCATGGAGATCCTGCAGCAGATTGAGTCCCTTGCTGCCGAGTGCGTAGCCACTGGATGGAAGATCGACCCTCAGCTGCAAGCCATGATCCTCCTTCTGGCCTTGCCGGACAGTTGGAGTCCCATGATCACTGTCGTAGGCGGCTGGTCCGCCGATGAGCTGAAGTACCTGAAGGTGGCTGAGTACGTCCGCAACGAATGGATGCGGCGTGGTGGGAGAGAAAGCGGGGCAACGTCAAGTTCCGCCTATGCCGTCCGCCCTCAAGGTGGAGGGGGAGGCAAGAAGGGGAAGGGTGCTAACCAGGGCACCAAGAGAGGTGACAACAAAGGGGAGTGCTACAACTGTGGTAAACAGTGCCACTATGCACGCAACTGCCCCAACAAGAAGTCGGACCAGCCCGGGAAGGGCGGGAAGAAGGACACCCAAGCCATGATGGCCAGGGAGTCTACCGACTTGACGGATCCAGAAGTCACTGTGATCGACTCCGGATCAGGCCGCCACACACAATGCAACCGGGCGGCATTCGTCACCTACGGCGCTACCGAGCGGCGCATGACAGTGGCCAAAGGCAAAACAGAGTTGGCCGCGGGCGAAGGCAATGTTCGCATTGAGTCGGTGGTGAACGGGAAAGTCATTCCGTGCACCATCTACGACATGCTCCACATGCCCAACTTTGGGGCAAATCTGCTATCCGTGAGCCGCCTTACGGACAAGGGGCTCGAAGTACTCTTCAACAAGAAGGAGGTCATAATCCGGAAGGAGAGAGATGGCGAGGTGATTGCGCGTGGCAAGAGGGAGGAGGACCTCTACCTTCTTCGCACCAAGGTCCTTGCCGATGCGGTAAGGACTGACGCCGTCAACCTCGTGACGAAGGATGAAGGAAATCTGGACTTGTGGCACCGTCGCCTATGTCACATCGCTCCCTCAACTGTGAGGGACATGGCAAAGAAGGAAGTGGTGCGGGGCCTTGAGGTCAAGGGCCTGGATGCAGCCAAGAATGCCGTGTGTGAGCCATGCGTGGTGGGCAAGGCGACACGGCAGCTGTTTGACGGCAAAGGGACGCGTGCATCGACGAAGTTGGAGGTGGTGCACACGGATGTGTGCGGACCATTTGAGAGCTCCATTGGGGGTGCTCGCTACTTCGTTACCTTCATCGATGACCACAGCCGCAAGCTCTACCTCTACATCATCAAGAGGAAGAGTGATGTCCTGACTTGTATGCAGGAGTTTGTGGCGGCAGTGGAGCGGCAAACAGGCTTGAAGGTGAAGCCGTTCTGTTGCGGAGAGTGTGGCGTAGTTTTCTGCCACGCGATCCCCTTGCTCTTCATCCATGCCGGGCAGCCCTCATACTTGCCGCCATTGTCGCTCCGGAACGGCGTCGCCGAGAGGGCGAACCACACCATCCTCAACATGGTCCGGTCCATGTTGAGCCATGCCGGCCTCGCGCAGCGGTACTGGGGCGAGGCGGCACGGACAGCGGCGTACATCATGAACCTGACGCCGACAAAGCCGCTAAAGGACGCGGAGTCCAAGGTGTGGAAGACGCCACAAGAAGTGTGGAGCGGGAGGAAGCCAACTGTGGCACACCTCCGTACGTTTGGCTGCGTTGCACATACTGTTGTGCAGGCACGGGAGGGGCGGGGCAAGCTGGACCCGCGGACTCGCCGGTGCATCTTCGTCGGGTACAAGAGGGGGAGCAAGGCATACCGGCTCTTCAACCCGCGGAGGTAGCAGATCGTGAAGAGTCACGATGTCACGTTTGACGAGGAGAGTCATTGGACGGACAAGGACGCGGGTCTCTCCAAGCGTGGGGAGTGGCTGCCACTCCTCGAGGGGGAGACGCCGGAGGACGCAAAAGAGGGTGACGTCCAAGTGGCTCCAACCGGCGACAACCATCCAGGGGATGGGGGAGTGGCTGATTTGCATTCAGACGAGTCGGACGATGAGTCCGAAGCGCCAGCAGTAGTGGAGCTGAACGAGGAGGCGGGGAGTGAGCCCGCATCTCCACAGTCCCCAAGAGAGGGGGAGCAGGTCAGCGGTGCAAGTGGCACCGCGAGAGGGCAGCAGTAGCAGCAGCAGCAGCAGCAGTGGCAGCAGCAGTAGCAGCCTCAACAACAGCAGCCCCGGCGAAGCGGACGCACAAGAAGGACGGCAAAACGATATGATGCCGCGCAGGGCACCTGGACTGGGTTTGCTCGAGCGTTCTTTGCGCAAGAGGAGCCCGAGACCGTCAAGGAGGTGTTGTAGCAGAAGGATGGGGCTGAGTGGGAGGGAGCCATAAAATCTGAGCTTACCTCCCACGAAGAGAACGGCACTTGGCAGTTGATTGATAGGCCAGAGGGCGCGAAAATCATCGGCTTGAAGTGGATCTTCAAGAAGAAGCTCACCAAGGAGGGGAAGGTGGAGCGGTACAAGGCGCGGCTGGTGGCGAAGGGGTATGCCCAGCAAAAGGGTGAACATTAGGATGAAACCTTCATGCCGGTGGCGAAGTTTGCCTCCATCCGTTCCATCCTCTTAGTGGCGGCGGCGCGCGACTACAAAGTCCACCAAATGGATGTAAAAACCGCATTCCTCAATGGCAACCTAGACAAGGAGGTCTACATGGAGGTGCCGGAGGGGGTGGACGCGCCGCCGGGGAAGGTGTGCCGGCTTCGCAAGGCGCTCTACGAGCTCAAGCAAGCGCCACTCATGTGGTACCTGAAAATGGACGGCTTCATGGCCGAGCTTGGCTTCAAGCGCTGCGAGGCGGATCACAACGTGTACGTGCAAAAGCAGCCGGGGTTGTACCAAATTGTGGTCCTCTACGTGGATGACCTCATCCTCGTGTCATCGGACATGGAGGAGTTGGTGAACCTGAAGTAGCAGCTGGGCGGTCGGTTCAAAATGACCGACATGGGCGAGCTCGAGTACTACCTCGGCGTCGCCATCAAGAGGGACCGCAAAGCACGCACGTTGGAGATGGGGCAGGCAAAGTACGTGGAAGAGGTGCTCCACCGCTACAACATGGAGGAGTGCAACCCCATCGGCACACCCATGACCACCACATGTGAGTTGAGCTCGAGCATGGGCCCGAGCACGGACGAGGAGAAGGAGGAGATGGCAGGTGTGCCATACCAGTCCGCGGTGGGGAGCATCATGTACGCCATGGTGGCGACGCGGCCCGACCTAGCCTTCGCGGAGGGCCAAGTGAGCCGCTATGTTACTGACCCCGGGCCATTGCATTGGCAAGCGGTGAAGCGGATCCTCCGCTATCTCAAGGCGACAAAACAGTCGCGGCTCCTGTTTGGAGGGGGAGCGCGTGATGACTCCCTTGAGTTGGTCGGCTACTCGGATGCCGACTGGGCTGGTGATGTGGATGACAGAAAATCAACGTCAGGGTACGTGTTTGTGCTTGGTGGTGCAGCAGTTTCATGGGCAAGCAGGAAGCAGGACTGCGTGGCGCTGTCCAGCACCGAAGCGGAGTACATCGCGCTCGCGGAAGCCGCAAAGGAGGCGGTGTGGCTGCGTCGGCTGTTAAAGGAGATCGGCGTGCCGCAAAGGAAGCCCACGGTACTCAACATTGACAACATGAGTGCCATCAGCCTCACTCAGAACCTAGAGCTGCATAGGAGAACCAAGCACATCGAGATCCGGCATCACTACGCGCGAGACTTGGTGGCAAAGGGAGATGCAGCTATTGTGCATTGTGGCACTAAGCGCATGCTCGCCGATGCCATGACCAAGGCACAGCCCAAGGACAGGCACGACGCGAGCTCAATGGAGCTCGGTTTGCGCTGTGAAGTTTAAAATGCTACATGTTCCAAGGACAGGGCATCAAGGCTGCGGTGCAAGGGGGAGATTGTTGACATGGTGTGCCCCTTGCCATGAGTGCCGTTGATCGTACTCCCTGGTTAGACCACTGAGGTGTGGTCGAATACCTGATCTGACTTTAGATTTGGATTCCTTGGATTTTTCCATGCAGGATCGAGCTTTGAATCGCTCGATTTGAGTGAGTATTCAGAAAGTTAGCCTAGCCCGAAAAACTGGTGTTGGGTGGGTGGAATCTGGTACCCGCCATGGGTGGCCGGATATTCCACCGCCAGGGATCCGAGTTCATTCTTAATGGCCTCCAAATGCACCAGGGGCATGAATGAGGTGACCATAAGGACCTCCTTGACCAGGATGAACTTCTTGTTGACTTATGGGCGAAGAAAGGCGCTTCGACGGGTCATCGTCGAAGCGCCTCCCGTTGCCTAGAGTGCAAGGCCAGGTGGGCGGCTCCACCAAGGTTTACTTCGACGGCCGTAGCAGAGGCTCTACTGCTCCGTTTTGGGCATGCTTGGATGCATTGGAAAGCTTAGATCACAGGCTATAAGGATCTGATGTAATATCACTATGCTAAGTAACAAAAACGTGTTTCGATTCAGATCTACTGAATGCGACGTGTTCTGCCCACTCCTATCCGTGATCCTTGTGCTCCACACTCTTCACCAAAGGTGTCCATTGGCTGCCCAAACCGTGGTAGCGTGAACCACTGAGAGCTAGGCATCCTTGAGGGTGCCTCCACACCCACTAGGGCCAATTTTGACTCCTCACGATGAGAATCAAGGAGGGAGATGATTTTATCTCCGCCATAACACAGATCGAGGCGCTCGCCTCGTAATGCAATCATGTGGGGTAGAAGGTTGACACGCAGATGCAGGCGGTGGCCCTCCTCATGGCTCTACCTGACAGTTGGGGTCCACTCATCACTGTTCTCGGAGGATGGTCGGAGGACAAGCTCACCAATGGCACGGTCCCAGAGTACATATGCAACCCGGCGCAGCGCCAGAGCTGCGGGGATTCCTCGTCTTCCTCATCGGCCCTTGTCACTAAAACACGTTGTGGCGGAAGCGGGAGCCAAGGAAGTGGTAGGAAGGGCGGCGGCAAGAAGGGTGCCAAGAAAGGGCCGTACCGCAATCGCGGCAAGGAGGGCCATTGGGCCCCTGAGTGGGCGGAGGAGGCGAAGACCGGCGGCAAAAAGAGCAAGGGCAGGTTGCTCCTCAACGGCAACAAGAACCACTTCCTCAAGAAGACGAACAGGCGGTGCATGGATTCTAAGGCCGAGGAGCACACCCAAGTCAAGAAGGTGGGGTTCTTCACCTATGAGAAGTCCTCCAAGTCGATGGTGGTCGCAAACGACAAAGTCGAGCCGGCAGCCGGCCAAGGCCACGTGAAGGTGGAAGTCATGGTCGGCAGTAAGGAGCTGTGCACAATTCGTGATATGCAGCATGTCCCCGGCCTAGCTGACATCCTGAGTGTCTGCTGCTTGACGGAAAAGGAGGATGAGGTGCTCTTCCATAGGAAAGGCGCAGTGGTGTACATTGACGGCGATGGCGAGGTCGTGGTGGAGGCGAAGCGCAAGGGTAGTGTCTACATTGTAGAGACCAAGGTTGTCCCCGCGGCATCGGATGCAGTGGATTTGTGAGAGCGCGTCGTCCACATGGCCAAGGGAGGAAGCGCTGATGTGGAGCTCTGGCACCGATGGTTGGGGCATTTTGCATCTGCAACCGTTGAGGAGATGGCGATGCGCGACATGGTGCACGGCCACGTCATTGACGGTACAAACACTTTTGCAGCTACAGCAACACACAAAACGTGCAAGCCTTGCATTTTGGGCAAGGCGTGGCACAAGCCGTTCAACGAGAACAGGCCTCGCACAAAGGACCTGCTGGAGGTCGTGCACATCGTCGTGTGCGGACCGTTCAAAACGCCATCAAACAGTGGCTTGAGATAGTTTGTCACCTTCATTGACGACTGCAGCAGAAAACTCTACGTGTACTTCATGAAGTGCAAAGGCGAGGTCCTAGACTGGCTCAAGGAGTACGTCGCAGTGGTGGAGAGGCACACTGGCCGGAAGGTTAGAGCGCTACGCAGCGACAATGGCAGAGAGTACGTGGGCTGCAGCGGGTGGATGAAGTAGCAGGGCATCAAGTGGGAACCCACTGCGCCGTACTTGCCATAGTCGGACAAAGTGGCGGAGCGGGCGAACTAGACGCTACTCAACATGGTGCGGACGATGCTTGTGAATGCAGAGTTGCCGCGTGGGTTCTGGGAAGAGGTTGTGCGTACAACGAGCTACACCATCAACCTCACCCCAACAGCAGTACTGAAGGGTAAGGGCGGGTGGAAGACACCGCATGAGGTTTTTAGCGGGCGTAAGCCAAACGTGGCACACCTGAAGGTATTCTGGTGCAATGCGCACGCAATGGTGCAGGCGGCGCAACGACGTGACAGCAAGCTAGAACCATGGGCGAAGCCATGCTTGTTCCTTGGCTACGAGAGCATGCAAAAGGAGTATCGACTCTGGGACCCGCGCACGCAAGAGATCATCCGCAGGCGTGACGTCAAGTTCGATGAGGAGCAGAGCTTCAGCAGCAACAGCAACGACATGAGCGTTGGGAACACTCCAAAACAAGGAGATTAGTTCCAGCTCCTTGACTATGAGGAGGAGCCGGCGGACGTGGAGGTCGATGATGCGGCGTCGAAGCGCGGCGGTGAAGCACGTGCGGAAGCCGACACGGAGGACTCCGATGAAAATGAAGCTAGGTTGTAGATCCGGCGGAATGATCCGTCAAAGGAGGCACCGCGGGTGCAGAAGCGAGCACTCCCGGCGGAGCTCACGTCGGACGGCGGAAAAAAAATCCATTGGACGTGCCGCCCGTCTGGTTGATATTTCACTGGAGCGGGAGGGATCCTCGGGGAGCCGTCGTGTCGATGATTCACCGGAGCGGGAAGAGTGGAAAGGATCACAGCAAAGCAACGAGACACCACCAAAACTGTCGTGCCGCAGCGGGAGGCAATGGAGAGCAGGGAAGCGTTTTGACACAGGCATCTGTCGATGGATTGGCATGACGTAGTGCATGCTGGCTGCATCAATAAAGCCAATGATCGTGCAAGAGGCGCTTGCACAGCCCGAGGGGAAGCACTGGACGCTGCCATCAAGTCGGAGTTGGCGTCCATTGCTCAAAATCACACATGGCAGCTGGTTGACAGGCCGAAAGACGCCAAGGTCATCGGCTCCAAGTAGGTCTCCAAGACCAAGTTCACAAAAGGTGTGGTTGACAAGTACAAGGCGTGACTCATGGCAAAGGGGTATGCACAGCGTAAGGGCGAGCACTACGATGAGACATTCGCCCCCGTCGCCAAGTTCACAAGTATCCGGGCGATCCTTGCGGTGGCGGCCGCGAAGGACATGGAGCTCCACCAAATGGATGTAAAGACAGCCTTCCTCAATGGCATCATCAATAAAGAAATCTACATGGAGGTGGCAGAGAGGGTGGAGGCACCGGAGGGCAAGGTGTGTAAGCTACGAAAGTCCTTGCACGGGCTAAAACAATCGCCCCGATGCTGGTACCAACAGATGGAAAGCTTCATGGCACAACTCGGCTTCAAGAGTTGTGAGGCGGATCACAGTGTGTACGTGGGGCGCGACAAGAAGCTCCATCAGATTGTCGCACTCTACATGGACAATCTGATCTTGTGCTCCTCAGACCTACCAAGCCTACAGCAGCTGAAAGAGAAGCTAAGCAGCAGGTTCCAAATGTCAGACATGGGGAAGCTGAAGTTCTACCTCGGGGTAGAACTCTAGCTACATGGGATAGCAGGCCAAATACGTGGCCGAGGTGCTGAAGCGGTACTGCATGGAGGACTGCAAACCAGTGTGCAGTCCTTTCTCCAGGACCTGTGAACTGAATGCGCCAATGGCGCTGCAAGCAAGAAGAGCGGGAGGATATGGCAGGGGTGCCCTACGAATCGGCGGTGGGCAGCCTCATGTATGCCATGGTGGCGACTTGACCAGACCTGGCCTACGCGGTGGGCCAAGTGAGCAGGTTTGTGGCCGATCTAGGGCCACTACACTGGCAGGAAGTAAAGCGCATACTCCGCTACCTACAGGTGACGAGGCACGCGCGCCTCAGGTTCGACGGCCAGGGGCGGGCGAATCCCTTGCGTCTAGTCTGCTATACGAATGCAGACTACGCTGGAGATGTGGACAAGCGGAAGTCCATATCCGGCTATGTGTTCTTCCTTGCTGGTGTAGCGGTCTTGTGGTGCAACAGGAAGCAAGACTACATGGCCACCTCCACATTGGAAGCAGAGTACATCGTGCTGGGCGAGGCGGTCAAGGAGGCGGTGTGGCTCCGCAGGTTGCTGGGGGTGGTGGGCGTGCCACAGCTTGAGCCTACGGTGGTGCAAGAGGCCAACACCGGCTCCATCTCGCTGACGAAAAACCCGACACAACACAGAAGAACAAAGCACATCAACGTGTGTAACCACTACGTACAGGACATGGTCAAGAGTGGGCAAGTGGTGCTGCAGCATTGTAGCACGCACAACATGCTTGCGGATTGCTTGACCAAAGCGCAACCCGCGGACCTGCATGCGATGAGCGTGGCCGGACTTGGGATGACCAGCTATGATGGGCTGGAGGGCGCAGGGGAAAATGAGTGAGAGCAAGCTAGAGTAGCGGGCATGGCAGGTCCAAGGGTGAGAATGTTGAAAAACGTCCCCTCCGCATGTCCAAGTGCGACGCTGGGAGGTGCCGACGAGGTGCCAGAAAGTGGAAACTCCGTGCCGGTGGATCTGGCGACTCAAGGATTTCTCGAATCCTAAAATGGATGTTTGCCCCTTCAATTTGGTGAGTCGTTGAATCCGGTAGAAGTTGTTTCACCGGAATCGGACAAGTATCGAGGGAGATATGGCCTTCCAAAGTTGGTGCGTGCGCAGCGGCTCTGGGAGACGGCTATGACTCAAAATCCGGTGGATAATCGACCGGATTGAGTAACAGATATACCATCTGGAGAAAGTGCTCCGGAAGGCCTGCCGAGGCGTCAGGTGGATAATCCACCTGGTTAGGTGGATCATCCACTGGATCCTGTACTGCAGGTTGTTACTGAGGGACTTAGCCAAAACCCTGGCTCGGCGTCCGAAACTCAGAAGTACGTTTTGTTACTCGAGGACTTGGTCAAAATTATGACTGCAGGTCTGCGGACAGGTTTCAAACCTCGTCACACCCCATCACCAAACTCGACCCAAAAGTGGGGAGGATGTTTGGGAACAGTGCAGGGGACCCCCACACCCTGTGCAATGGGATCTGTGCCTTGGGAAAGGCACTTCGCACGTGAAGGAAGGCGCCACGGCGAGTGGCGGCGTCAGGCTTCTGTGGTGGGTGAGACCTGCGCTTTGGCAAGCGTAACTTGGGCTACGCTTGGCCAAATTGGGCACGGTTTGGTGCGTTGGAAATTTCATGACTACCCCTGTAAATGTTGTGATCATGTCTATGGTCACAACCTAATGAAAAATCACGTCATTCCCTTCACAAAAGTGACTGTCTCTTATTGCCTGCTCATATAACGTGAGGCGACCAGAAAGTTCATGTTCATTCTCAGATTTGCAAAAACAGAAGACGTGAACCACTAAAGACGATCAGACAAACGTCGGGACCGCACCTCGTGGATTCCATTCTGACGGATGTACTCAGCTTTAGCTGTTGACAGAGAGACACATTCCTGCTTGCGACTTGCCCAACCGACTGCACCTCCATTCAATGCACACACAAAGTCGGAGGTAGATTTTCTGTCATCGATATTCCCTCCCCAATCAGCATCGGGGTAGCTCATGAGACGCAGCGACGCGGATCTAGCGATGCCTCCAAACTGGAGCCCCACGTGCCGCACCCCCTGAAGGTAGCGCATGATGAGCTTCACTGCCTGCCAGTGAAGTGGACTGGGATTGGCCACAAACCGGCTCACCTGCACAATAGCATGGACTACATCTTGTCGGGTGATGACCATGGCATGCATTAGACTGCCCACTGCAGACTGATATGGGATGCCCAGCATGTCAGTTTTCTCCGCTTCGTTGGATGGGGACATGGAGGTGGAGAGTTTGCACTTCGAGCTCATGGGTGTGCTGGCAGGTTTGCAATCTGTCATGTCGTATCGTTTGAGGATGGAGTCGATGTATTGTGTTTGGTTCAAGCTTATAGTACCTACTGCTCTGTCACGCTTGATGGCAATTCGAAGATAGAAGTCAAGAGGACCCATGTCCTTCATCTCGAATCTGCTGCTCTGCTCAGTTGTCCCTTGAGATTGTCTAGCAGCTGTGTTGAAGAAGAGCATAGAATCAGGTCATCAACGTACAAGGTGACCAACATAGTCCCTTTGTCACTCTCATGCACGTACATGCTAGGGTCATTGACGTAGTGCATGAAGGACTCCTTAGCCATGAACGTGTCCATCTCCTGGTACCAAAGTCTTGGCGCTTGTTTTAGCCCATAGATTGCCTTCACCAATCTACACACCTTGCCCTCAGGAGCATCAACCCCCTCCGGAACCTCCATCAATACCTCCTTGTCAAGTTTGCT
>SZWC01007202.1:66111-118415 GCA_023375785.1 Penium margaritaceum | reverse complement strand
GTGTGTGTGTGTGTGTGTGTGTGTGTGTGTGTGTATGTGTGTGTGTGTGTGTGTGTGTGTGTGTGTGTGTGTGTGTGTGTGTGTGTGTGCGTGTGTGTTTGTGTGTAAATGCATTTGACTGTGTGACTGCAAGTGCGAGTGGGAGTGCAAGTGCAAGTGGGATCGTGAGGTCGAGTGTGAGTGTGAGCACAAGTGTGAGTTCAAGTGTGCAAGTGCAAGTGTGTGAGTGCATGATTGTGAAGTAGTGGGAATGATTTTGAGTGAGTGTGAATGTGAGTGAGTGAGTCTGTGTGTGTATGTGTGTGTGTGTGTGTGTGTGTGTGTGTGTGTGTGTGTGTGGGTGTGTGTGTATGTGTGTGTGTGTGTGTGTGTGTGTGTGTGCGTGTGTGTGTGTGTGTGTGTGTGTGTGTGTGTGTGTGTGTGTGTGTGTGTGTGTGTGTGTGTGTGTGTGTGTGTGTGTGTGTGTGTGTGTGTGTGTGTGTGTGCATGTGCGTGTGTATGTGTATGTGTACATGTGAGTGAGTTTGAGTGTGAGGGTGAGTTAAAGAGTAAATGACGATGTGAGTGTGCGTGCCAGTGTCAGTGAGCATGAGCATGAGGGTGAAGGTGAGTGTGAGCGTGAGTGTGAGCGTGACTCTTATAATCTTACACGCTTACAGTTTGATATCCTTACACCCGTATGTTGTTGAGACACTCTCAATCTTAACACCATGCATCGTCTTTACACTCTTGCACCCGTACACTCTTTCACTTTTGCACCCCTACCCTCTCATCGTGTCACCCGCTTACACCTTCTGAGACTCACTCCATCTCACATTCTCAGTCCACTCCATCCGTGTTGAACAATGTATTTCTCTCCATGTGCATTCCAATGATGATAATTTCTATTGCTCTCTTGTCTTGAAATGTTTTCCTACACAAAGACCTTTATTTAAGGGCATAAATACACCGGTGCCCATTGTTTCGGTCGATAGATCCGCGGTGTCCATACTCGAAAACAAACCGACGGCAGTTTCCATAGTCAAAGATGATTTGTCAGCGGTGTCCATAGTCGAAAACGTAATGACAGCGGTGCCCATGTTTTTCACAATGCGAGCGGAAAACGAATAACATGAAAATTGTATCCACTTTTCGCTCGAGTTGTTTATTCCTCATGGACTTGCATGTCATAAAGAAACCTCACATGTTGACAGGAAGTCTTGAAAGCCTGTGGTTTGTTTTGTCGTTTACCGTTCTGCGGCGTGGAGTTTGTTGAAGCTGGAGCCATGCATGTAGAGTGATCTCGACGCACTGTAGCCGACATTTTTGCATTGCGCAAAAGAGGACAGTGCTATTGCCAATGAATGCTCACCAAATGGACGCAGCCACCGGCAATGAGATATTGTCCACGGTGTAATTTTCCAACGCCGTGCGTACCATGAACGGATGCCGGCGGCATGTGCCGACGTGTACTCAGGGTCACGCGAACAGGTTCAATTACTGAATCTTTTTTGTATTGGTTTGCACCCCAAACGGGTACTATCGTGTGGATTTAAGGTGTTTCCGCATCAGTTTTGTACTATAAGTTTACACCTACTGTCGAACTTTGACTAACACGTTGGATCAACATGGACAACGACGTCCGTCCAAATGGCCCGGCACATCATGCATGGAGTACTCCTATAGCGGACCCTGTGGAGGCTCATCAGGCATGGGTCGCATTGAAGGAGCAGTGGGACCAGTATCTAACACACAACTGAGAGTTCGGATGTGTAGAACCATCATGGGACCTACCTCCGGTGATTCCGGAACACATGGCTTGGAACTTGGGAGTGCCCATGCCGAGTTGTAGGCCGCCCAACTGTCCCGAGCCATGGTAGCCATGGACATGGAACGAGCCACCGAGTCCTTAGTGGGCATTCAAGTATTATTTCAGAGACAAGTATGGGCATTCGAGTATTATTTCTTTGGTAGTATTGGTCATTTGATTACTGTTTTAGTGACAAGTATGGATATACGAGTATTCTTACAGTGACAAGTATGGGCATTCGAGTACTTTGCCAATGGCAAGTATGGGCATTCTCGAGCATTATTTCAATAACAAGTATGGGCATTGTAGTTTTGTTTTTGTGACTTGTATGGGTATTCAAGTATGACTTTAGTTACAAGTATGGTCATTGAAGTATTAATGATGTGACAAGTATGGGCATTCCAGTATGGTTTTAGTGACAAACATGGGCATCCAAGTGTTATTCTAGGGACAAGTATGGCCATTCGAGTATTGATTTACAGAAAAGTAAGGGTATTTGTGTATGAATTCAAGGCCAAAAACCAATTTTTTGAAAACATAAAGATACGAGTTTTCTTTTTCTTTCAATATATGATCGTAAGAGTGAGTTTGCAGTGTTGTATTCACATAGCCTTCATCTTCATGTGTACATTTGGTGTAAAGTGCATGGGTACTGGAATTCATTAAATCAATGGACATTATTGTAATTTAAATGAACAACCACATGTCTTCAGAAAAATAGGAAGGAGAACTACTACCCAAACCACTCTAGATCAAACCACTTTGGATCTAGGACACTACACAACCACAGCCACTGACACACCTCACAGGCACATCCCTACCATCCCTGACAGGATATTGCATCAAAGAAAATGTCCTCATCGGCATCATGCAAGTCGGTTTCTTTGTCTTCTTCGTCTTCTTCTTCGTACAAGACATCTTCCTCGTGCCTATCTCTGGATTTTGCTTCACTTGTATAGGCATCTACTGAAGATCCATCATTGCATGTCACTGTACAATGGCACATGCCTACATATCTCGTAGTTGTTGGGTGCCACAAATAGGAATACAGTGTCTGACACACCAATGTTGCACCAACTCCCGAGAAGAACCCCACAGTCCAGTCAAGTGGATGACATGAAGTCATGCTTCAGGGTCCTTGTCTAAGTGCTAAGACAGAAGACACATTTCATTGAAAGTGAATGAAATGACCCTGTCCGAATTCTATATGTACTCATCCTTAGTTTCTGCTTCTTATTGGATTTTGCAAAAAAGGAAAGGTTCAAAATAATCCGCTTTCCATGGTTTCGGTCGATAGATCGCCGTTGTCCATAGTCAAAAACGACATGACAGTGGTGCCCATGTTTTCAAATGTCCGTCCAAACGGAATTCAACTTCGCTCTCGAGGTCGGCAGTCACCAACCTCGAGAGCGAAATCGGCGACTTCTGACACCGGCCTCACCGATGTCAGAAGTTACCATGTTGCGAGTTTTGGAGTTCGCAACTCCGAACTCCAAAACTCGCAACAGGGAACGCCGCATCTTGCAAACCCCCCCCCCCCCAATATCCGACAAACCCCCTAGTGACACTGGGGGGTGTGGGTTTTATTTTTTTACTTGCCCAGGCATCTGCCGGGCCTCGCAGTAGCGGGGCCCGGCAGATTCCCTTTCTTCTATCACACGTGCGCTGCATTTCGCAACCCCCCCCCCCCCCAATAACAAACAAATCCCCTCATTAAACTGGGGGGTTTGGGTTTTACTTTTTTACTTGTCCAGGCATCTGCCGGGCCGCGCGGTAGCGAGGCCCAGCAGATTCCCTTTCTTCTATCACACGTGCGCCGCATCTTGCAAACCGCCCCCAATAACAGACAAAAACCCTAGTTACACTCGGGGATTTGTGTATTATTTTTTTTCTTGCCCGGGCATCTACCGGGCCCCGCGGTAGCAGGGCCCGGCAGATGCCCAGCGTGCGCCGCATCTTGCAATCCACCCCAAACCTACGACAAACCCCCTAGTTTAACTGGGGGGTTTGGTAGGGTCATCGCGAGCTCGCAGGGAAGTTTCATCGCAAAACCCCTCCTGCGAGCTCGCGACAACGGGCGAAGTTCGACTTCGGCCTCGAAGTCAAAATCCATGTCGAATATGTTAAATACATGAAATATATTACAGCCGTGTCCATTTTCGCTCCAAAAGCGCAAAACACGGGCATCGATGTCATGTCAGTTTCAACTATGGACAGCGCGTATAAATCGACCGCAACGATGGACATATGACAACTCCATCTAAAAGGAAATTGGACATCATTCATTCACAAGTATTGAGAAGGATACAAGCTGAGAAGCGGTGAGCAGTACACCATCTTCCACAGACTGAGGTTAACAAAACTACCAACCTAGCTACACCCCAAGTGAAAACAAGGCTACTACATGACTGCAATCTAGGACCACTTGTGATCTAGCCTACACCTCCTCCCTAGGGACTGGTTTTCTGTAAATTCCGCAAAGCACACACATGGAAAGGAGTTGGTGGGAGAAATTTGACTTTGGACCATGTTGTAAAATCCTTACGTAACAACAAGGAACACTTGCGGGATTGCAATGGACGACACTGCAGGATTGCTAGATGAAACAAACTCACCACATGCCGAAAGAACAGTTGATGCTATCCACCTCAGCATGGAAAGCCATCCACAACTCCTCACGATCCTCTGCATCATCGTGGTTGACTCTTTCATTGCCACTAGAGACTGAGATGGGGTTGACTACCTCTTGTCCCCCCTCCTCCCCCTCCTCTTCCTCCTCCTCCGCCCCCTCCTGCCCCCCCTCCTGCCCCCCCTCGTCCACCTCCTCCGTCCCCTCCTGCAAATCCTCCCCCTCCTCCTCCTCCTCCTCATCCTCCTCCTCTCCCTCCTCGTCAGACTCTTCNTCCTCTGCATCATCGTGGTTGACTCTTTCATTGCCACTAGAGACTGAGATGGGGTTGACTACCTCTTGTCCCCCCTCCTCCCCCTCCTCTTCCTCCTCCTCCGCCCCCTCCTGCCCCCCCTCCTGCCCCCCCTCGTCCACCTCCTCCGTCCCCTCCTGCAAATCCTCCCCCTCCTCCTCCTCCTCCTCATCCTCCTCCTCTCCCTCCTCGTCAGACTCTTCATCCTCTTTAGCACTGGGGGACGTCCTCTACCTCATCCATGGCGTCCACGTTTGACCTGCACGATGCCCTCGTGTGACGCTCTACCTCTAGTTGTACGACGCGTGTGGCAGCCATCTGCTCTGGGGTTGGGACCTCTATGTTAGGACAGAACCAACGCACATGGCCTTCCTTCCCATAGCGGGCACAAGTGTGCCGATTTTCCACCTTGGCGTACCTGTCCAATCTCACTGTGGATGGACGCCCGCGCCCGCGACATGTGCCAGGCTACTCCCAGTTCAGGGTAGCTGGCTTCACAAGCATCGCAGTCTGCAAGGGGAAAGGAGAGTTTTACGTCTGTTTGTAGCTGAGGTTGAGGTACCCGAATTCCACGTACGCCACAGGATTGAGGGCATTCTCCAGTAGGAGACTACAAGCATGTGGGCATGGCACCCCATTGTCACGCCAACGGCTGCACAAGCACGCTTTGGTCTTGATATGGACGTCGCATGGAGTGCCGTTTGGACGCACTATAGTGTCGTTTGTCCAAGGTCCAGCCTCGTCCCCATCCAGGTCCAAACTGTATGCCCAGCTGCGGTCACAATTGTTTTTCACCTTCAAGAACAGCCCTGGCACGACGCTGCCCTCGGCGTCATGTGCCATCTTGCGGCAGATGTGCGATAGCCTCTACACAAGCACATGAAGGTTGTACCACGCCGACGCTGAATCGGACCCAAGCTGAGCGGATCAATCAGTCACCAAGCTAGCAGCTTCCGGAAGGGAGCCCGGTGGGAGGGATTTTCTGCCTGGACCATCTTAAAAAACCAAAAAAAAGTACATTTTCCGCAGCTCCACAAGCTTGCCTTTGAGGGACTCCATGGCATTGCTAGTGGTGTGCCCTCCGCAAGATACAAGGTAGTATAGCCAGCTCCATCGTTCCTTGGGGATGCTGGGCTCCCCATTACCATCCAGCAGGTAGTCCACAGCCTTTGAAACTGTCTGCCGCATCTCCGCCAGGCAGGCATCCCAGCCCGCCTGCATTGTCATGTGGGCAAGGCTCCAAAACAGAGAGCCCAACTTCCCCTGGCACCGAGACTGCACGTTCTGCATGAGATGCCACGTGTAGTAGGTGTCCGTTGCACCCTGTAGTTTAGCCTCCACGTCGTTGGCTAAGCCTTTCTTGCGGTCTGAAATGACCGTGGTGCCAACGTGTGCAACAGTCGGGTAGGCTGCTACCACAAGCTCGTAGAGTAAGGTCCAATTGCGCTTGTACTCTCCAGGTACTAAAGTAAAGACCGTGGGCATGATGATGACATTTGCGTCAAAAAACTACAATATCAACACTACCTGCTTGTACCCATTCTTTAGGTGGGTACCATCCATGACAAGCACTCGTTCAATGTATTCAAAGCCTCTGTGGTAGGCTTCGGGTGCTACAAGAACCCGGTCGAATGTGCCAGTTTTAGATGAGGTTAAAACTAAGAACAGAACTTGGGAATTTGAAAACAAACCCACAAAGAAAAAGGTGAAAGTCATGTGTACCTCATCCACGTATCCAGGGAACATGCTCCACGAATCTGATTTCTTATCGTACATCTTCTCCAGGCATGCCTTCTTCGCGCCGTATATGGTGGTGTAGATTACCTTGGTGTTGCCGACCTTCGTTACGACTGCCAACAGCGCCTTTGGTGTTGCAAGGGTGCTTTCGATGTTCTATGCCACCCAGTGCGTGGAGCGCACTGGGTTACCCCGGCTGACTCCGGGATCACAAAGGTGGTCATCAATGAAGAACGTGATGTTGAAAGCTCCGGAACTCTTCCTTTACGCCGCATGTACGATCCACGAGCACTTCTTGGTAACGTACTGCTTGCACCGCGCCACAAAATGTGTGCCTTCGCTCTTCAGCCACCTCAACGACATGCGGTTGTAAACCGCATACTCTTCCACGGCTGCATTGCATGGTGCCATGGTCACAAACAATGAGCCGCCGTGGAAGTCTATCTCTGCCCTCCGCTTCTTCGGGGTTGTAGAGTGTGGGGTCGGCTTGGCAATGTTTGGGGAGGCAGCCTTTGCCATGGCGTCGCCTGCCCTTGCCTCACCATCGGACCCGACTGGTAGGCCCTTGGTCGACTGCACACGACCACCTACACGGGGCATCCTCTGGGGGTCCTCAGTTTCACGGTGTGGAGCACCGTCCACTATAGTATGTTGTGCATCGTCCTCATTGTGAGGAGGAGAGCACAGCATCAAGCAAGGCTCGTCTGTCAAGTCTTCGACGAGTCATCGGGTGGGAACCAGGAAGACGCGATGGCTCCACCACCTCTCTGGTGCGTGTTCACGGCTATCGGGAGACAACATGGGCACCTCATGCAGAAAACATGGCTCTAAACAACTTAGATGCCCCCATTCCTCTCCCATGCGCGTTGCATGAGGCCTCTGTGAGGGTCTGCAACATCATGGACGATGAGCTGTACCACAATGGTCAACAAGGCAAGAACCTCCTACCACACGCAAACCTCGATGCGGAAAACAATGTTCTCCAACCTTAGGTTTGAGAGCAGCCAAGGGAACCACATGGTAGCCCTCCATGCTAGGAGGTACTCGGGAAATCGGCGGAATGTGCAACGAGACAAGCTCTCATAATCAGAAAGGAATCGGCGCAAAGACAGGGACGCGTTCCATAAGACCCAATTTGCGATCCAGTAAACTTGAGCATCCGTCGATCAATGCAATCGGACGACGCAATGAGCCATGTAGTTTATAGCGCGTACCTACGAGCGGAATGCTTGCAATGTCATATGTAATACCACTGTGAACAAGGCGACGGAGCCTTAGCAAACCACGTCAATTGCATTCCATCTTGCGCTCACGTCGGGCGACGATGTAGTTGATAGTCGTGTCATCGTCGATGTTCAAATCCATCTTGAATCTGTTCAAACCATGAAATACATGTTAAACGTGCCCATGAAGGACACTAACCGAGTGCACAGCTGTCACGTCGGTTTTCACTATGGGCACCGCTGACTCTTTGTTTTTGACTAGGGACATTGTTGACATATGAGTTTGACATTGGACACCGCGGTCGATACGTTCTCCACCATGGACACCGCTGCTTTATCGAGCAAAACGATGGGTATATTACAAAATTGTCCTTTCTTTGAACTACTGTGTTTTTCTTCTATGCATGTGCAAGAAATCTTCAATCCATCTTTATTCGCAAGGGGAGTCAAATGATTGTCCATCCATTTCAGCTTCAAGTTTATGACAGGGACGGAGTAGTAATATACCCATCGTTTCGCCAGATAAAGCTGCGGTGTCCATAGTCAAAAACGAACTGATGGCGGTGTCCAGAGTCGAAAACGGAAAGACAGCGCTGTCCATAGTCGAAAACGACATGACAGCGGTGCCAATGTTTTTCGTCGTGCGAGCGAAAATGGGCACGGTTGTCATACATTTCGTGTATATATCACATTCAACATGTTTTTTTACTTCGAACTTCGCCGGTTGTCGCGAGCTCGCAGGAGGAGTTTCGCGGCGAATCCTCCCTGCGAGCTCGCGATGACCCTGCCCAACCCCCCAAACCTACGAAAAACGAGGGGGTTTGTCATAGGTTTGGGGGGGGTTGTAGGATGCGGCGCACGATGGGCATCTGCCGCGCCCCGCGGTAGCGGGGCCCGGCAGATACCCATCATGCGCGAAGAAAAATAATATCCAAACCCCCGAGTGTAACTTCGGGTTTGTCCGTTTTAGGGGGGGTTGCGATATGTGGCACACGTGTGATAACAGAAAGGGAATCTGCCGGGCCCCGCGGTAGCGTAGCCCGGCAGATGCCCGGGCAAGTAAAAAAAGAAAACCCTAATCCCCCACTTTTACTAGAGGGTTTGTATGTTACTGAAGGGGGTTTGGGAGATGCGGCGCAAGTGTGATAAACAAAAGGGAATCTGCAGGGCCCCGCTACCGCTGGGCCCGGCAGATGCCCGGGCAAGAAAAAAATAAAACCCTAACCGCCCAGTGTAACTAGGGGGTTTGTCGGTTATTCGTGTGGGTTTGCGAAATGTGGCACACCCTGTTGCGACTTTTGGAGTTCGCACTTGCGATTTCCAAAACTCGCGGCAGGGTGACGTCTGACATCGGCGATGCCTGTGTCAGCGTCACCCACTGTGCCCTCGAAGTCGGCGAAGTTCGACTTCGAGGGCGTGGGTACAAATTTCGAGGGGGCTTCGAGGGCGTGGGTACATGGGCGACTTCGAGGGCGTGGGTACGAAGTTCGACTTCGAGGGCTCCTTTTTCGCTCGCACGACGAAATACATGGGCACCGCTTTCATGTCATTTTTGACTATGGACAGCGGTGTCCTTTCGTCTTCGACTTTGGACACCGACGTCAGTTTGTTTTCAACTATGGACACCAATGCTTTATTTGGCGAAACGATGGGCACCGGAGCATTTGTGCCCTTATGATAGCCACGTCCGAATTCACTTGCTTTTATGCTTTGGTTCTTTAGAGACATAGGAGATAGTAATGCCCCCCCCCTCCTCGTCCTATCCCTCCCCCTCCTCGTACCATGTTTCCCCGTTTGCCTCTGCTCCTTATGCTTGTCAAGACGCACTTGCGTGAGTTCACACATTTCTCAACATCTTGGTTTTCCACAGAATGCTCACTCTTGCCAGATATCTGGGGTGACTCTTTTCTTGACCCCGGCACTTGCCATAAGTGAAGCATCCGGGAACCCATGGTCAAGCAAAGAGTGATATAGGGAACATCGAAGTGGGGAACCTCTTCCATTATTCATTTCAGACGTTTTGACTATTTTTTGGACACAAGGGGTACTTCTTGACCACAAATGAGGTCTTCTATTCCCACCCTTATGTTGTACATTATTGGTTTCTATCCTATTTTTGCCAACGTCTAAATTTCAAGAGGCCCCCTTCAAATCGAGTAAAACTAGCCCATTGTCAATAAATGATAAAAGGAAGCAATGATACGTTCGGGTTCCCATATTTCAATATTTCTTCAATAATTAAAGAAAGGACGGAGTAGTTATATACGCATCGTTTTGCCAGATTTAGCAGCGATGTCCATGGTTTTTAACAAAACAACAGCGATGCCCATATTTGTCCTTCTTCGAGCGAAAATGGGCACGACTGTCATATTTTTCATGTATTCACCGAATTCGACATGGATTTCGACTTCGACGGCGGAGCCGAACTTCGCCCGCTATCGCGAGCTCGCAGGAGGGGTTCCGCGGCAAACCCTCCCTGCGAGCTTGCAATGACACTGCCAACCCCCCTATTTAAACTAGGGGGTTTGCCGTAGGTTTGGGGGGGGTTGCGAGTTGCGGTGCACGTGTGATAGAAGAAAAGGAATCTGCCGGGCCCCGCGGTGGCGGGGCCCGGCAGATACCCGGGCAAGTAAAAAAAGAAAACCCAAACCCTGCACTTAACCTAGGGGGTTTGTCGTAGGTTTGGGGGGGTTTGCAAGACGCGGCGCACGTGTGATAAATGAAAGGGAATCTGCCGGTCCCCGCTATCGCGGAGCCCGGCAGATGCCCGGGCAAGTAAAAAAATAAAACCCAAACCCCCCAGTGTAACTAGGGGGTTTGTATGTCATTGGGGGGATTTGCGAGATGCGGCGCACGTGTGATAAATGAAAGGGAATCTGCCGGGCCCCGCAGTAGCGGGGCCCGGCAGATGCCCGGGCAAGTAAAAAAAATAAAACCCAAACCCCCCAGTGTCACTAGGGGGTTTGTCGGATATTGGGGGGGGGGGGGNGTGTTACCCTGTCGCGAGTTTTGGAGTTCGCAGTTGCGAACTCCAAAACTCGCATCACGCCGACTTCTGACATCGGCTCGGCCGGTGTCAGAAGTCGCCGATTTCGCTCTCGAGGTCGGCAGTCGCCGGCCTCGAGAGCGAAGTCGAATTCCGTTTTCGGACGGATATTCGAAAACATGGGCACCGCTATCATGTCGATTTCGACTATGGACACCGCTGCTAAATCTGGCGAAACTATGGGCACCAGAGTATTTTGTACCTTAAAGAAACCAAGAATGGAGAATGAAAGTCTTGGATTTTGGTGCCAATGATTGTACGACATAGAACACGGATATTGCGGCATGTTGTCTTTTTGTGAGTTTTTTATCTAGGTGAATGAAAGCCATATACTTTTTTTACATCAAATTCTAAGCAAAAAATAAAGAAAATCTACTTGATAAGTCTTTTTGCAACATGTATTGTACTTGCTCTGGAAATATTCATAATCGAGGCCTGGATCAAGGGAAAAAGGTAGATTAATTAAATTTTTGTATTAAAATACCATAATTAACCAAGAAGAACATCAGTTGTCTGACAAGAACGTAAGGCCTCTGCACTTTTAGAACCTGGCTTCATTGAATTACTCCTGTCCCCAATGCAAGCTTCCGTGCAGAAAATGTTACTAGTGTTCTGAACATCTCATCTTCCACCAATGTGAAGTTCACGCTCGCGTGCAGCTGCGTACTGGTTTCCAATGCCGCCTACGGTGGCTGTGAAGGCGCGGGGGGCTACGCGGCAGCTTCGCGGTGGGTGGTGTGAGGGCGTGGTCCATTTCGACTGGAGAGTTCGGGACGAGACCGCATTTAGCAGAGGTTAGGCACCGTTGGCGAAACCTTTCCAAATTGTGGTCACGAGGGGTTGTCGACCGCTCTGCATTTTGAGCGGTTTTTAGAGCCTTGGAGCATACAGAATTGAAAAGCAAAATGCCTACCTTGGCCTGACGGAGGCCAATGTCATAATAATTGTTTCCCCTCATCAATTATTTATGCAACAGAACTATCCGGACATATCTTCTGTGTCGAAGACGTTGAATCTTTTCAATTTCATTCATGAGCGCAAGTTTTGTTTAGTCTTGATGAATAGTATTCCTTAACTCGTACGTTCAAGAAATCTATGTACCTCGCAATAAACCACAGTCTTCAACATACTCTTGAAAAAAGGAGACAAACTTTTCTGCAAACATTACTCAAATAGTTGTAAAAAAAAACGCATCAAGACCTATGCATCCTGACAAGACACTTTTAAGCTCAATGATATCTTGGTGGCTCACATGTAAACATGTTGAAAACATTCAAGTTGTTTTCTTTGCTTAATATTTTGGTTTTCTTTAATTTATAAAAGCATCAGCAGCCATTTTTAAAATATTTGAACAATTTGTGGGAAACCAGAGTTAATAAAGAACCAAAAACGGTACAAATCCTATCACATTGAGTCAAAAAGAACATTTTGAAATTAACTTTGAGCATATTCGAATTTCACGGATGAGATCAAAACACTTTTGTCATTAAATTTTGTGTATGATGATGTGAAAAGTTACATGAATTCCTCAAGGTGAATGGGAAAACCAAAAAGGGAAACATTCTAGACTTGGCAAACTGCAATGAATTTTTAATAATCCTGTCGTGGTGAAGGCCTTTGTATACTCAAAATTCTTTGAAAACAAATGATTAAATCAATTCAGATTAATCTATGAAAAAATCTAAATCAACTATGACATGTATCAAAATAAATCGATCTCAATCCTAAAAATGGAATGGAGTGACGTACTAAATCATGCATTCGTTTATTCAATGAAAATGTGAAAACTCACAATGTCGATTAAATGAGGGACTCAATAACATGATTTTTTATGACCAAAAATATGAACAAAGATTCTTAAATGATCATATAGTAGAAAATTCAAGTAAAAGCTCTAAGCCCTACATATTCTCATAGCATTGAGAAATAAAACATGTGAAAACTTATTTTGAAACATCACAAACTGATATTGAAAGCATGAAGTATTCTCCTTTTAGTTTTTCCAAGTTTAGATAACTTGTCCAAAACATTAAAAAAAAACTACAACATTTCAGTACAATAACAAAGTAGTCACTTACAAGTCTCTTTGTCTTTATTTCATCTAAAACCCCAATTTTTTCTTCAAAACTCAACGGAGTCAACATGAAGTGTATTTAAATAAGAGGTGAAACAGTTGTTTTGGTAGTAAAATTGATGCCTTTACAAAAAATTGAAGGCCTTTATGTTTTCTTATAAAACGTAAAGGGTCGTTACTAATACAATTTGCGAAATGTGAATGGGTCAGATTTGATCAAAATTGGAGAGGCAAGGCGTGCACGTTGTATGTTGAAATACTTGTAGGTATGTGTAGATCACTTGGAGAGATCATGAATATTTCCATGAACCGATAGGAGGGATGTGCCCACGAGTGTAAACTTTCTTAGCCACACGATGCCTATCCTCGATGCCTTCAGACTATCTCCTGAAAACTAAACCTAAAGCACACCACTTGCATAGCCACTATCTCGCACTAAATAATGCGTTGGCCTTTGTATCAGGTGTGTCTTCTAGCACAAGATTGAAATGCAAAAGGGTGAGCCTTGTATAGGAAGACTCTGGGGGTATAAAGAGAAATTTGAATGCATATACCAATCTTTGAACGCATAATACTTTATTGATATAAGCCCCTTTAAATACTCCTTTTTGGGCCTCGTTGCAGGTTCTTTCCTTGTAGGTTGTAGCTACTTACATAACAATTGAGGTGACTACATAAGAACTATGGCTAGTTGAAGAGTCCCATGGACGATGATGGTCAGAGGCTTGCTAAAAGTTCACCAAACATTTGAAAGAGTTTGTTATAGCATGTTGACCAATCACCCTTCTGTTGGAAAGTGAATGGTCATAGTTGCATATGACCTCTACTGGCACCTTAAATGTTCTAGCGGCCATAATCTAAACCTCGCATCCCTTCATTGAAAGAGATTAAATTTCTCACCCTTTGAAGAAGATCAAATGCAGAAGAAAAGTTGTTTCAACTAAACCTGGTTATCAAAACTAAGTAAATCACAACTCTCTCTTAATTCATGATGGCCGGTCTTGAAGAAGGTCCTTGTGTGAATATTGGGAGAATCCATTGTATGAATTCTTGTGATGTAGTTGTTTTTGTGCAGATGATGGTACACATTCTATGGTTGTTGGAGCAGTGATATAGTCTACGTTAGTACATTGAGACAGAGGAGATGGTGCTACATTAGGCTTGTAGGTGTTGGTAGGATTTTGCGATACACCTTTTTTCATCGTGATACTTGCGCATGGGGGAATAAAAAACAAGACTTGAGGCACTCCCTCTCTATTGCGCAAAGGCATGCACGGTTCTTACGATCATTCCGGTGTTTGCGGGATGCTAGGAAGTTTCTACTTTCCTTGGAAAGTACAAGGCAAGTTCCAAATGATGCTGTACCAATCTTCCTTTGTGAATAATCGATCAGAAGCAATTGACCAAGTGATGTAGAGAGCCTTTGGTTCTAGAATAACAGGTGCTTGCAACTGTCAGATCGTGTGTGGTCATGCTAAGGAGGCTGACACAAACGGTACCATTGACGAGGAATTCTACGTACCACATTGATAACAAGTTGAATTCAAGGGGAGGTGTGGTTGTAGAAGATGATTATAGAATAACCTTATCCTTTGAAGAAATGTCAAATATTGGCTACAACGTTGGAAAACAACTTGTAGTAGTTGTTTTGGCCGTCTTTTGCATTATTGATGTGTAAAGTAGTTGTAGCCTTGAAGAGAGGTGCTTTCTGATCCCCTCTTAACTATGGGAGTATTGGAAAGCCATGTTAAAGTATCCAAGTTTATTGTAAAATCCACAAACCATATCATTAAAGAGCCATAACTGGAAAGTGTAAGCTTGATGCCTATCTCTTACTAAGTTAGTCCAATCGTTGTGGAAACAATGTTCTCTTATTAAAGACTTATGGGTATGGAGCAATTCATGTCCTTTGATGTGTGGCCAAGTGCCGTCATAGGCGAGGAAAACATTTTTCATAATGTCTTGATCAATCAAAGTCCTCCATTAGCTATTGAAATATGGGAAACATCTTTGGATCCATCATTGAAAGACATGTTTCCATTGTTAAATGTTGCCTACGTGGGATCTAAAAAGAAATACAACTAAAATATTGCTTTTGCAATCATTGTAACGGCGTTGAAAATACCCTTGTCCCTTCTTTAACTTTTAGTGCTCTTGAAAGAGGCATCAATCAAGCAAGAAGCGGCAGTGGTGCTCAGAGCATGAAAACAATGGAGTTATCTTTTCTTTTGGTGCCGATTGATGGAATTTGAGCAGAGAGTTTATATGAGTTTCTAGTTTTGAATACTCTTACTTCATCCTTTTGCTAGAAACATAGAAGGTGTTGTTCTTTACCTTTTTTGCACAAAGATAATGTTGCCATGATCATTCAGATGATTTGGACACTAGGTGGTTGATGGCACTTCACATTTTGTCCCTATGAAGTACACAACTTGTCAGTAGGCACCAATATGAAGGCAAATGTAGCTTAGGATGTATGGATTGGAGAGAATCTAATAATAGACATTATGTGGTATCTCCCACACAGATATGAACTCCATAAGGAGGAGGTTGTGTGTAGGATTTTCTCTATGAGCTTGTAACATTTTTTAACAATGCGGACATCTAGAATTCAACTTCGATCTTCCAAACTTGATAAACTTCTTTCTTCTTAATGCTTGTGCCTTAAAAGCACCTTGTATCTCCAATGAAAATCAGAATCATTGTCGATACCCTTCATGTCAGTTAAATATATCAACCTCAAACTTGAGGGGGGATCTATGATCGATAAATGAAACAAATATTATGTTTTAATGATGTCACCAATGTGCTGCACATCGTGAGTGGTTATCCTTCTGATGAAAGCTTGTTTTCCATACCCGTTGGAAGTCTTCAAAAATCCACATTTTACATGTCTTCAGCCTTGCCTTCGGGTGTGCAACGCATTTGGTTAAGGACTCTTTGTTTTGAATAAGTTTTGTCAATATTTGAAAAATATAGATTTGTGAAATTTTAATGAAATTAGAGATGGAAGGTGTGGATGTTGGAAGTTGAAATTGTTTTAGTATTTATAAATCACATGAAGAAGTACATGAATGTTTCTTTGAAATAAATGTAAGAATGGAGACACGTCTAAAAAATTCTACACTGATAGGGCGTTTGCCTTGGATGCCTTTTGACTCAATAAAAAAAATTGTTTTGGAGCATTAGGATTATAGAGCCCTAGCTTACACATTAGAAGGTGCATACCTTTTTACGGCTATGGGTCATGTTAGAGGTGGCGCTTTACATGCCTGTTTTTCTAGTCAATACAGCAGAGTCAGTTTCAGAATTGATTTAGCCTACAAGGTGTTGGATAAATTTCCCTAAAGAATTACTGGGTTGAACAAAATTGATTTCCTCTTCTTTAAAGGCCATATTTAATTTTGAAATTTCGGTTCAAGGGTGGACATGAACCCTAGAGACGTAAAACACCCTCCATAGCATGCACAATAGTGTGCATGCTTTCTCACCAAGACTAGTGAGCATTTTGTAGTGCAACTATGTACTTATACACTCCGGTCTAGGTTAAATCGATGTGGGATTACACCTGAATAGGTAGTGCGGACCACCATGCATAGGAATCTATATCAACGTGACTCAATACTAGTTACAAGGCATAGAAAGGGGATCGCTCTACATCAATGCATGCATGCACGACATAGCATTGCATCATCGTCAGAGTTAACGAGTTGTCGGTCACATGCACAGGCAGGAGTGAGAATAGCCCTATATTAGCATAGCCATACACGACTGAATAGAAGGAGCTATCTGAGGGGCTCTCACCTACAGGATGGTTCCTAAGGTAGGCATCTTCCCACCTCTTGCCAGAAGCTTCTACTAGACTAGATATTTGTCAAGTTTCCAATAGACTATCATGAAAGATGGCTAGCTAAGAATTCCTTATAAAGAAACTTAGTCATCACCTAAGCTTTGCACCTTTTGTAAACCATAGTAGCCTCCACAAGATCAACACATCACCTGAGGCCAGAGTTATGGTTAATCAACCCACTTCCATACACTCCATAACCTATGTATACTACTCCTCCAATATCTTCACTTCCTAGAAGTTTACTTAGGTGTTTGCACTTGTAACATCATTGGTTTCTTTTTGAACAAGTTTATTTGTTTCTAAAAGGGGGTTCAAGGGGGTTCAAACACTTTGAACTTTAACTTTAATAAGCAATTGTCCTCCAATTATATGTTAATTCAAAAACTTTGTAATTGTTTACACTAACACTTTTTTTCCGCAAACATTCTGTTGGGTATATCCATCAAACATAGTGTTAGCTCGAAACCATGCGAGGCCGCATGATGCTATTTTTCACATACTCGGTCATGAAGCGGCTTTACATGTTGTTCGTAAGTGCCACGTATGTCGTTCGCTTGTAGTGTACCGCTCTCTACCCCTCCCCCCCCCCCGAGTGTATCTGGTGAATTTATCAGGTACTGTATCGTGGGGATCCGGAAAAACGTACACTAATGTATCTTTGACCTCACTCGCACTCATCCCTCCCCCCTCCATAATTGCGAGTGTAGTGGGGGGTTCTATCGGGGAGTGTATTGTGAACCATCACAAAAATGTACATAAGTGCATCCGTGCACTTGTGTATTAGTTGTTGCACCCACAAGATACACCACCCAATACACATCCGCAATACACTTTTGAGGGGGGGGGGCGATCCACTCCACCCCCCCCCCAAGTGAAAAATGTATGTGGTGAGTGTATCGTGAAGTGTATCTGGTAGACATCGCCACAAATGCACATGTGTATCATTTTAGGATTAAAAAAAACCACTCTATACCGTCCATTCTTGTGAATCGATGGCCCTTGAGAAGGTGATATATGGATGACATCACTCGTTCATTGTACAACGTGCACTGTGCGAAATTCAAATAGCACCCGCGAACAATCTCCACACCCCCTAAACACCTTGAGTGTATTTGGGGAGTGTATTGAGGACTCAATTGTGATCCACTCAAAAATGTACATAAGTGTATTTGTACACTTGTGTATTCATGCGGCCCTCCTCCGGATACACTACACGATACATCACCCAAATACACTCTGCCCTCTATGAAGGGGTGGGGACGCCCTCCCGTCCCTTACAAAGTGAAAAGTGTATCTAAGGAGTGTAGCGGGAAGTGTTTCTGGTAGACAACAGTGCAAATACACATGTGTATTTGTTATGAAATGATCAGTGTTGATCTAAGTCGTCCAACAATCTGAATCGACGGTCTCCATAAACAAGAAAAGAGAAGTGCTAGCACGGAAGTATTATGTGCTATTTTCACCTTAGCGATACATGCAACCACGTCCTAGTGAGAGGTTCCCCCTCCCCAAAATACCCCGAGTGTCTTGGGGGAGTGTATCGGGAGGTGTATCATGCAACCGTTGAATAACATACACAAGTGTGTTCGTACACCTGTGAATTATAATGGTCACTATCCGGATACACTACCCAATACACCGACCACATACACTTGAAGAACAGGGGGGGCAGGTGGGTTTGGGACGTCGATGATTGTTTGCGAGTGAAGATTATCCGTTTGGTTACCTTTGGACTGTAGACAGACATAGAAGAAAACATTGATCCTTTGACATTCGAATTTAACAATCCTATGGTAGATTTTTGGCATCCTACAGTCAAGATGTGGAGGATTGAGAATACATACACAACCAAATCTTCTCGCACTCGGATAACAGGTCCCCCCCCCCCGAACATAGCTTTTGTATGAGGAAAGTGTATCAGGCAGTGTATCAAGAAATCGTACATAAATGTACATAAGTGGATTGACACACCACCTAATGCACCAACTCAAGGCAGGTTTAGGGGAGGGGAGAGGGGGTGAGGCAGGTCGAGCGTTGACCAAAAGTTGTTACCTGCCACAACGTAAAATTCTGCACAAGCATGGAGAAGCCCCAAATCACTTTGTATGTTTTGCGTCGGATATTGCAAGGAATGAATAGAATCCCACGTAAGACACATAGTTATAAACATAGTGTTATCTGTCCTAAAAGAACTTATTATGTCACTGTGTGAAAAGGCATTTGTTTGAGTTTATTAAAAAAACATTCTAAGGAATTCATTTCAACAAATTTTAGGGAATCCATTCCTTGATAGACTTCTAAGAAAGTCATGTGGTTTTGTACATAAAAGTAACTGTGAACATGATTATACCAGGTAATTACCAAGAAACATTCATGATTGCCTAGGCTCTTTTCCTAGAAGTATCCTTGCCATATGTTTCAATGTTGTACACACATAATGAAGTGTGTGAATTAGGGGTGATTGGGCATATGTGCAAGGCCAAGACTTCAGAAAGCCTAGATGAAATATGCAAGACCGAGAAGGTGAATTCCCTTGACCACATTAAGGCATGTCTACCCACTATAGTGGCTACACTACTTCCAACGCTCAAGCTACTTTGCTATAGTTTTCTTGCTAAACGTTGCGTAGTTGTGGGCCAAGAGTTGTGTCTAGGCGTGAGAGTCAAGAGTTGGTCTCTAGCTGATTTATGTTTGCTGTGATGTCTCTTATATTGTTGTTGTGATCAACTATAGTCATCTTGTCCAATGATTATCTAATTCTTAGAATTTCACTTTATGTGTAGTTATTGTCCAAGCACAACGGTCCTCGCAGTAAGGAACCTAGCCCGTGCCGCACCTCACAAACATCAACATGGTATAAAAGCAACGTGAGTTGTGAAAACATATCATGTTTGAATCCTGGCTAGTGGTGGTGTTGGAGGAGTTGTTGAGTCCAATCGCCTACACTAGTAAGAAAATAACGTCTTAAAGTGCCGAAGGTGGGATATAGCTTGGAATCGTCATTGGCATGGTGGATTACAATAGCGATATAGAGATCAAGAATCCAGGTGTAAAATTATCACTTCTTCATGAAAATTCTGTCCTAAATGGTTTGCACATGGGGAAATGGGCGATCAGGGTTGCCATGTGGTTGAGGAGGCTGAACAAAAGGTGGAAGAAGCGCAATGTTTGGCATGTGAAGCAAAGAGAATGGTGCTACAAGTAGCAACTACGTACCGAGTTGTAAATCAAGAGGCCATGTCATTGAGGCAGCAACTTAGTGCCCATAAGCTACTCCACCAAAAGGATTAGCTCACACCTGATGCTCAAGATGACTCACCTTTAGCACCCAATGGAATAGCTATAAAAGCAGAACGTGCTACAACAACGATTGCAAGAGCAACAACATCAACAGAAATAACACGAGTAGTAGTTTCATCATGTCGATGAAGACTCCCAATTATCATAAGAACATGTAACTTAGCTAGATCATCCACCAGTCATGCAGCAGCCTATCATTCCTCTGCAGGTACCACGAGTTGCAGAAGCACAAGTGGGAATGTAGCAACAGTTTCCAGCTTAACACCTATAGGTTGCATTTGACACGCACACGATGACACGATTTCAATCATCTCCCCAGGCACCAATGCCTTATACATGCATGGGGAAACAACATCCAACAATGCACCTACAAATTTCAAGCGCAACCACCAGTAGTAAATATGTAGGGTGTAACACAAAGAACCCAACATCTCCAATATATGTATTGTTGATTGTGCTACTTTTGTACATTTCATTACTTATGTATACTAATCCCCCATTATCCTCTTTTTAAAAGGTTACCAACACTTACAAACTTCATAAATCATTGGTTCTCTGTGGACAAATGTGGTTTTGTTTCCACTGATAATTGTTGTTGAAACAATAAAATGTTTTAGTCACTAATATTTGTAAAATTGATACGATATGCCATAGTTTTGGGGCTAACCTATTTCTAATTTCGAAAGTTCACAAGGGTACGTCTGACATACGTAGCATGTGATGTAAACCCATAAAGCAAGTGGCGATGTCACTTTAGAGTTAAGAGGAGATTTGGATGCTTTTGTAAAATATCGCAACTGGCACGAATGTAATTCACTTGTAGTTGATTGTTGCCCCCCTCCCCCCAACTACCCGATTGTATTTGGACGATGTATCAGGCAGTGTATCATGGAGATTTGGAAAGTCACACATAAACGTGTTTTCCTATCTTGCCCAGCCACCCCCCTTCAAATCCTTGATTGTATTGGAGGAACGTATTGGGTTTTGTATCATATGCGAGCGTAAAATCACAAACGAGTGAATGCACACACTTGCATGTCAATTCAGACTTCTCCACATACACCTCCCATACACACTTTTTTGGGGGGGAAGACTTATCTCCCCAACCCTAAAGAGTGAGAAGTGTATTTGGTTCGTGTATTTTTAAGTGTAGCGGATTCAAAACCAGAACAATACATGTGTAGATTCATTCTTAATAGGGCTCTAAACAACAAGTAGCATCAATCAGGTGATCTGGCCGGCTGAGCAAAAACCAAAGACTAGGGGTGCCAGGTGATAGAAATAGAAACAAGAAGAGAAACGGCACCCAAAATTGAACTATTGGAAGACGTGAAAAGAAACGGCACCTCCTCCCCCCTACCCATCACAAAACACAATGTATTTACTTGGAGAGTCTATCGCATGGAGTATCTCTCAAAAGATATGAAACACACACAAATGTATCTGTACACTTTTTCACTAAGTCCATCCCTCTCCTGTTACACCTTTGTATACATACCTTAGGTACAAATCAACTTGGGCAAGGGGAAGAGGGGGGGGAGACAACGACTTGAACACAACTCCTCCCTAATAAAACTTGAGGAGTGTATCTGGTTTGTGTATTGACAAGTGATGCGGATAGACAAACAAAAGAACATGCGAGTGCACTTTCACATATTTGATGCAAGTAGCCTTTGACTATGAATCTGAATATCTTGACAGTTCACATTTTGTGCACGGTTTGCTATGGGCACAACGTGAGCGAGGATCCAATACCTTAACATGAAGCCCCCCTCCCATCTCACCAAGAGCATTGGGGTAGTGTGGTTGAATGTGTTGCTGGTAGACAAAGAAACTAGAACACTTGTGTACATCCACAAAAAAACACAAGTGCATCAACTTAAGCAACCCTTGATTAACCCTCACATACACTCCCCTGATACAATCACGACTTTGGATTGCCGGGGATGTGGAGACCCCCTCCCCCTCCCACCCCCTAAAATTCTCCTGATTATATCAGAGAAGTGTATCAGGGAATATTTTGGAAGCACATTCATTTAGGTACACTCATGTATCTTGAATACATCTCTACTCTATGAAAGTTGATCCCCCCACCCTAAATTCCCCCAGCTATATTAGAGGAATGTATTAAAATGTGATGTTGTGATACATCCATGGTGAAACAATTGTATACATCTGGAAAAAAAATACAGGTGCATTGCATTCTGTAACCCTCCAATACACAACAAGAAAGAGTCCCCCAAATCACTCGTGATTTTTCGGGGATTAAGGGACCTCAACCACCCTCCCTCCAATTAGGAAATGTCTATGGGGGGTGTATCAAAGTGTGTAACCAATGAATGACATAAACAAAACACACGTGTGTCTTTTGTAAAGTTGTTGCAATGCTAAAAATTCATTGATGATTGACTATCTCGATCTTCAAAAGAAAAGACGATGATTGGAGATCAATGATTGGCAATCTATGTTTGACAATATTTGTAACATTTTCAAGAGTTGTTTGAGAGTTGAACGTTTGTGACAGGTTTGAGTGGGGGGGTTTGAGGACCCTTTCTAGGATAGAAGGGAACCTTAGAGCATTGACAAAGACATAGTTGGGCCCCACTACTGCAGGGCCCTGCAAGGGCTCGGACAAGTGAACAAATCAAACCCAAAACCCTCCAATGTGACTCTTTGTGAGTCATAGTTCTACACGTTATGGGTCCATATGTGGAAATTCTAATATCCTCCTGTTTTACCACATCTATGCTCTTAATAGAAATAGAGGTCTTCTACTGTGAACCATGGAAAAAGTTGTAAAATAGTGAGACATGGTTTCTTCAACAATTAAAAGCTACATAAAAAAAATACCCGAAGCTTCCATCTATACAATGTTACATATCAACTTGTATGTTAATGAACATATGTTGGAAATTAAAGTGTGTCGTATATTCCACGAAGGTAACATGAAAGTTCCAAAAGGCATACATGTAACTTGTACACAATATGATGAGTTCATGTTTCGAGGGTGATTCACCATAAATTCATTTCCAAGAAACATCTTCTCTTTATGTTCTACATTTATACACTAGTTTGTCAATGTGTAGTTTTGGGGTGATTGACCATAAATTCTCCAATAAGAGGCGTTGGGTACCAGGGGATAATGGACATCGTACTAGCAGAACTAGTGTTTTTGCATCTACACAAGATCAAGATTGACCACCTCGAAAACAAGAACTTCCAACACTTTTCTCTCAAATTCAAATGAGTTGCCCAAATTCACTACATCTTGATGTTCTACTCTCAGTATTATGTTTATCCTCCCATATCATCTCCACCACACATTGTGTCGGAGTTCAACTATTTCACGCAAGCTCCATACATGGTGCTTGACAACTAGCTAAGTCCATGCATTCAATAAGTTATTTGCATGTAGGGGTCAACAAGTGAGCCAATCAATCATGCATGGTCTTATCTTCCACTGCCTTACATGTCAGGCAACTCCACCTTCAAGTTTCATCTCTTATTGGAGCTCTCCCACATCAGCGGTAGTAGGTTCAGTGACATTAAGACCTACATCAACAGGACAAAGTTGCTCCACGACAAACTTACCATTACAGATGCACCCATCTCAAAGCCAATATTTATTACCTTCCAATCCAACGACCTCACTGGGAAGTGGGATGGCGTGAAGAAATTTCTCAAGTTCAAATGTGAAGAAGATATGGAAGAGGCATAGGTCTCAAGATGCTATTGACAACGCAACAAGAGCGCCATCATCTAAGTGAAATCATGCACATTTAGCAATGCAGTGTTGACCTGATATGCTCCTTGTCCATGGCTCACATTTGGACAGGCATATGATGGACTAGGCATGCACTGCTCCCTTGGAGTAAGTCCCCTTAGTCTGGTCCAGATAGACAAGGCATGCACTACTCTTTTGGAGCAAGTCCCCTTGGTCTCAACTGGATAGTATAGCCAGCAAACACTAACTAGGACAACTCCTTGTGGCTTAGAAATTCCAGAGTTAATCTCTGGAGCGAGAGGTCATTGGGTCAAATCCCAGCCCAGTGATTAATTTTCTTTGTGACCGAAATGGGGATAGGAAGATTCTAAGAGATTTCTCAGAACATTCCAAGGTCCATCCTGGTGGCTGGCACCACTTGGCGGTCACAGGGAGCGCCATGTAGGTAGGGGGGATGATGCAATCGAGATTGCCTCCAAAGTTGCTCATCCAAGGAGCCACTGCGCGCCTAGGCTAGAGGTTGACTCTAGGACTATAAGAACATGTCTGCTGCCTGTCATTGAGTACAGTTCTTACCTTTGAGACTCCTAACGAAGTTGTCCACCAAAGGCAGACACTAAAGAAGCATTGGTTGGTCTAAGCTCCAGGAGTTTTCTCCTCGAGCGAAAGTGACCAGGTGCTAGGGACATAGTGCAAGGAAGTGATTCCTATGAACTGCTCACTGTGAAACCTTGGCTCCGAGGGTGATATCACCTCTTCGTTGCAATACCAAGAGCGTTCAGCGGGAACCATTATTTTGGAACCCGTTTTCTAGATTGTCGCCTCAGGCAGATTGACAAAGGGTTATGGGCCTACACTGACTAGTTGTTAGGCACGCTTCTGCGCACTCTATCGCCCTCTCTGTGTTGTAGCAGGCATCAGCTCCATCTGCTCCATCTGCTCCATCAGCTCCAACAGTGGGTGTTGGCACTTAGCAAATAAGGGCCAAGGATAAGCTCTGCCCTTGGAGGTACGACCCTTGGGCCCTAACCAGGATAAGCTCTGCCCTTGGAGGCACAACCCTGGGTTCACTAGTGTGCGTCCTTCTCTTTTTGCAGGTGATCAACGGCTAAGGGGTAAGCAATGGATCTACAGCTTCTAAACCGGTAGTAGACAACAGCCAACATCAGCCTACATCGGCCTGAACAAAGCAGAGAAGCACAGAAGCAAAGATGTAGCATGAGGACTCCCGTGACGCTCACTCTCGAGCAGGTCAACGGCGGGATGTCAAAGTTCACAAGGATAGGTTTTCTCTTGTGGAAATGGCAATTTGAGATTTTCATGAGGGTGCGTGGCTACTTGAAGATGTTCCTTGGAGAACAGGTTGAACCTCCAAAAATAGATCCTGAATATGAAGCATGGAGTGTCAAAAATGACATGGCGCTTGCTATTCTTGTAACATCTGTGCATGAGTCACAGCATGTCCACCTCCAAGGTATCACACATGCATCAAAGGCTTATGAGAAGCTTACACGTGTACACCAATCAACGACTCTCCCAAATCATCTCTTCATCCTTCAAAAGCTGATTTTGATGAGGGTGAGGGAGGGAGAGTCGATTCCGGACTTCCTGTTGCAGTTTGAAGGACTGCTGCAGAAAGTGACCCAAATGAACTGTGAAATTGACACCAACATGCAGGCCATGATCCTCCTCATGGCGCTACTTGAAGGCTGGGGTCCTCTGATCATTGTCTGTGGCGGTTGGAAGGAAAAGGATTTGACGTATGAGGCAGTGTCTGAGTACGTGCGCAACGAGGCCATGAGTCGCAGCGGTAGTGAGGCTAACATTTCAGCCTATGCTACACAGTATGGTGGTCATGGAAACAACTCTTTTGGTAAAATAAGCAGCAAAAGCGATGGCTGTGGAGGAAAAGGCAATGGTGGCGGTGGAAAGAGTTCAAAGCGTCCTCGGAAGTGCCATAAATGTGGCAAGCGTGGACATTGGACACGGGAGTGCAAGGCTCCCAAGAAGGAAGACGGAGATCATGGTGGTAGATATGAGGGCAAAGGAAAGGGTAAGAAGGAGTTGACAAACATGATGGCTGAGAGCGTGCCGGCAACCAAGGGAGTGGCACTGCTCAAGCGTGGAGTCTACGGGCTCGATTCGGGCACGAACCACCACTCTTCAAGGGAGAAGGATGGGTTCATCTCTATTAGGGACATTGAACGTTGCTTCAGGTGTGACAACGGCAGTCTTATTTATGCGCAAGGTGAGGGAGATAAGTTGATCACTATCAACGTGAACAGTTTTAAAAAAGACTCGAAGCTGGAGAACATCGTCTACATGCCGTCTTTCACGACAAATCTCTTGTCAGTGTCCAAAATCACGGACCACAACATGACGGTCATCTTCATGGAGGAGGAGGCCGTGATTGCCAAGAACAAGGACATCAAGATCTCCTATCCTAAGGAGAGTCTTGTTGTACAAGTTCCAAGAGTTGATGGGCTCTATGTGCTGTAGACCAAGCCCCTTTAGAGTACCAATGAGGGATATGCAGCGATTGAAGAGCTCAAGTCTCCAGAGCCTGATATTGCACCACAGGCCGTCAGTATGGCGGCCAACTCCACATACACAGATGCTGAGCTGTGGCTGAGGCGGTTTGGCCATGTGGCCGACATCACACTACAAGCTATGCAGCAGTATGAAGTGGTTCATGGGATGGAGGGATGTGAGGCCAAGGATGAGGGAAAGTGCAAGAAGCTCCGTGAGTCATGCCTCCAAGGCAAGGCAAAGAGAAAGCCCTTTGAGCGAAATGGGCAACGTGCGGAAGCAATCTTGGACCTGATTCAATTTGATGTGTGCGGACCATTCCGCACCCCTTCAAACGGCGGCAGCAAGTATTTTCTCACCTTCATCGATGACCACAATTGCAAGATGTGGATCTACTTCCTCAAGACAAAGGGAGAGGTAAAGGAGAAGCTGCACGAGTTTTTCGTGATGGTAGAAATGCAGATAAGCAAGAAGGTCAAGGCACTGCGCACAGACAATGGTGGTGAGTACGAGGCGTGCAAAGGCTGGTTGAGCCAACACGGCATCAACCACCAGACCACCACGCCTTACACCCCCTAGAGTAATGGCGTTGTCGAGCGGATCAACCAGACCATCCTCGGCATGACACGAAGCATGCTCTTTGACGCCAAATTCCCACCTCGCTTCTGGGCCGAAGGTGCAAGAATTGCTTGTTACCTTGTGAATCCCACTTCGGCACCCACGCTTGGAAGGCGTGGTAAGAAGCAGCAAGAGAAGCAGCTTAGGACGCCACAGGAGGCTTGGTGAGGGAAGAAGCCAGATGCCTCTGACTTTAGGGTCTTTGGCTGTACTGCCTGGGCATAGGTCCAAGCAGGAGAAGGAAGTGGCAAGCTGGATGCATGCGCTCGTAAGTGTGTAATGGTCAGATACGACACTGCACACAAGGTGTATAGGCTGTGGGACCAAGCGGCTCCTGTCATCTCAGGAGCCGAGATGTCGAGTCTGATGAAAGGACGCTTGGCAAGGGAGAGTCCTAGGACCCTGTCCATGCTCCCAAATCAGGAGAGTGGGTTGTGCTGCTTGAGTCAGGTGATCAGGCACCTGAGAACTAGCAGATGGTGCCAGTGAAGGATGGTGCTCCAGGGAGAGTGGCTGTGCAGGCTGACAGAGCGACGGACTCTGACATTGAGTCTGAGTCGTCCGAGGCCTCTGAGTCAAACTCTGGGGCCGGTTGCTCTTCCTCATACAATGGATCACTGGCAGCGCAAGAGCAACAGAAGCAACTAAGCCTTGAAGCACCACCAGCAACACTCTGGCATAGTACACGCCAGAAGAAACCTCCGCACAAGTACGATGCTGGGAGTGCAGAATGGACCGGGCTCAGCTGGTCATGCTTGGCTCAGGGAAAGCCTGTGACCGTAACGGAGGCTATGAACATGCCAGATGCGGCCGAGTGGAAGGAGGCAGTGGATAGCAAACTCGCATCCATAGAAGAGAAAGAACATGGGTTCTGGTGGACAGGCCCCCAAACGCGCACGTGGTGGGGTCAAAGTGGGTGCTCCTGAAAGATATCAACCAGGATGGGACTATCGACAAGTACAAGGCAACCTGTGGCGAAGGGGTTTTCCCAGCATGTAGGCTCAAAGTACAAGGAGACCTTCGCGCCTGTCGTCATCTTTGCCTACATTTGATCCATGTTGGGCATCGCTGCTGCAAAAGATCTGGAGGTCCACCAGATGGACGTCAAGATAGCTTTCCTCTATGGGAAGCTAGACAAAGAAGTGCTGATGGAAGTGTGCGAGGGAGTGAAAGCTCCAGAGGCCAAGGTTTACAATCTGGTCAAAGCAATCTACGGGCTGAAACAGGCCCCAAGGATGTGGTACAAGGAGATGGACGGCTTCATGGCCGGGCTCACCTTCACGCACTGCCAGAATGACCCTAGTGTTTATGTGTGAGAGGATGAGCAAGGCTTGATGCTTGTTGCATTGTACGTGGATGACCTGATCATCCGCTTGTCATAGGTCGAGTTGTTGAACAAGCTGAAGACATATCTCAGCAACGAGTTCAAGATTAAGGACATGGGTCCGCTCGAGTCCTATCTCGGGGTAGCCGTCCACCACAATCAAGCAGCAGGCACCATCAAGCTAAACCAGACTAAGTACATCATGGAGGTCCTCAAGCGCTATAACATGGAGGACTACAAGCCCATCAGCATACCCATGACAACAAACATCAAGCTCTCTTCCTCCATGAGCCCTAACATGGAAGCAGAACGGTGTGAGATGGAGAACATTCCTTACCAGTCTGTTGTTGGCAACCTCATGTATGCCATGGTAGTAACAAGCCCTAACATTTGCTATGCTATGGGACAAGTGAGCAAGTTTGTGGCCAATCTAAGGCCATAGCACTGGCATGGAGTCAAGCGCATCATGCGCTGTCTACAGAAGACCCGACACATGGGACTCTACTTTGGAGGCCAAGAAGGATCTGACGCGCTACGGCTGGTGTACTACACAGACGCCGATTGGGGAGGAAGAATCGATGACAGAAATTCCACCTCGGGCTTTTTGTGCGTCTTGAACGGTGGTGTAGTGTCTTGGGAAAGCAGAAAGCAAGACTGTGTCTTGTTCTCTACCGCTGAGGCAAAGTACATCGCTATGTTAGAAGCATGCAAGGAGACACAGTGGCTATGCAGTTTACTTGCCGAGATGGAAAGTGCCACAAACAGAGGCCATAGAGGTCCGCATCGACAACAAGAGTGCCATGAAAATGGCACAGGATGATGTCATATCACTACAGACCAAGCACATCGACATCAGGTACCACTACTCACGCGACCTAGTCGCAAAGGAGATCGTGGACCTGGAATACGTGGAGACCAAGAAGATGCTCGTAGATTGCATGACAAAGGCACTGGACAACGAATTGCACTCTGCAGGTACTCGAGGCATCGGTATGGTCAACGCAGCGGACAAAGACTAAGGCCAGGACTGCTGGAGAGAGGAGAGATTCCATAGCCAATGGACAGAGGTGCAAGGGAGAGTTTGTTGACCTGATATGCTCCTTGTCCATGGCTGATATTTGGACATGCATGGGATGGACTAGGCATGCACTGCTCCCTTGGATTTAGTCCCCTAAGTCTGGTCCCGATAGACAAGGCATGCACTGCTCTTTTGGAGCAAGTCCCCTTGGTCTAAACTGGATAGTATAGCCACAACACACTACCTAGGACAACTCCTTGTGGCTTAGAAATTCCAGAGTTAGTATCTGGAGCAAGAGGTCACTAGGTCAAATCCTAGCCCAGTGACTAACTTTCTTTGTGACCAAAAGGGGGACAGGAAGGTTCTAAGAGACATCTTAGAATATTCCAAGGTCCTTCCTGGTGGCTGGCACCACTTGGCGGTCACATGGAGCACCATGTAGGCAGGGGAGATGATGCAATCCAGATTGCCCCCAAAGTGGCTCATCAAAGGAGTCACTACGTGCCTACGCTAGAGGCTGGCTCTAGGACTATAAGAACCTGTCGGTTGCCTATCATTGAGTACAGTTCTTACCTTTGAGACTCCTAACAGAGTTGTCCACCAGAGGCAAACACTAAAGAAGCATTGGTTGGTCTAAGCCCTAGGAGTTTGCTCCTCGCGCGAAAGTGACCAGGTGCTAAGGATATAGTGCAAGGAAGTGATTCCTATGAACTGCTCTGTGTGGAACCTTGGCTCTGAAGGTGATATCACCTCTTGGTTGCTATACCAAGAGCGGTCGGCAGGAACCATTATGTCGGAACCCGTTTTCTAGACCCTCACCTCAGGCAAGTTGACATGCAGCTTACCAAGATGTAGAATAGAAGAGCTTGTCTCACTCCTTGTCGAACAGCCATGCAGTGAGGAAGTCAGCATACTCACATAAGTCAAAATGCTCCCTCCCAAAGTCAATCATACACCATGTTGTTAGCATTCTGACCAAATCACATCATGATATCACATGTAATCATTGTAAAAGGAAAGGGCACGCAAAGAAAAGAATGCTTCAAGAGAGTGCACTATGAGGAGAAAGGGAGAACGCAAAGCAACTTGAGAAGGTGAGTGGAGGAGAAAACAGAAAAAGGGCATTCTTGAGTACATCAAGGAGGCAAAGGACGAATGCAAAGGGGAGTTGTTAGACTACACTTCATTTGTGTTCGAACTGTCAGAGGGTCAGAGCAAAACACTAGTTTGCTTGCTCTATGTTTTGTACCTAGAGAGCATATGTACCTTGCATATCACATACCATGAAGCCTACATCCATAACTACGAGCCTAGTGATCCATGTTGTGTGAAATTCGTGGACAAGTAAGTGCACGTGCTCGGTAAGGGTATGACGAGAGTGATAAGGTAGGATGGAGCATAGGTCAATTTTGGCAACGTCTTTTACATACCTGATATTGGCGTTATCCTCCTCTCCTTTTGCTAACTCGTGAAGAACAAAGCATGCGTCACTAGTAACGGCAAGCATGTAATGCTCAAAAGTTGTGAAGGAAAAAACCATTGCAGAAGGTGAGCTCCTTCCTCATTGCATGATAGAGCTGCAATTCATCACGCCTACTCATGATGAGATGGATTCCCCGTTCAGCACCAAGTCTACACCAACATTCATGTGCACATGCTATAGTTTGGCACAAGAGGCTTGGCCACATGAGTAATCAATTGGTGGAATCCATGGTGAATAAGGGCCATGTCAACGAGTTCAAGCTCAAAAAAAGTGGCCAAGGCAGTAGTGATCCTAGTGAGGACTTCATTCGTGCCATGTTTCCATGACAAATCATTGCTCTGACGAGCAAGTGCGGCATAAGCCAAAATCTGAAACAATTTCACACCAAAATTTGCAGAATGATTCTTGTAGCAATAGTATATGGTTGATATTGTTACTTCCTCATCTTTGCGAATGATGGCACACGTTTTCTTTGGAGCTACCCTCTCAGAACCAGAGATGAATAACCAACCTAAATCTTCAAACGGTTGGCACGGGTAGAGAGGCAAAGAAAAAACAGCCACACATCTTATGCTCTGACAATGCTGACCAGTACACCAGCACATGATTCATGTTGCACTTTGAGGAAAGGTCATTGTGCACCAATTCTCGGTACCATACACCCCGCTCAAGAATGTTGTCACAAAAAGGGCAAATCACATTGTTTAGGAGATTTAAATCCATGCTATTTAGAGTGCAACTGGACAACTCTTGGTGGCTATATGCTTTGAGGTAACCAGTTTGGGTGCAAAGTCGTGTGTCACACACGGCCTCAACGGACATGACTCCATTTGAAGCCTAGCACAACTACAATCCAAGATTTACCATGCTTTGGGCGTTTGGCTGCATGGCGCTTCTTCATGTTCAAAAGGAACTTTATAAGAATCTTGTAGACAATGCAGCTTTGGGCATGTTTATTGCCCCAACATGAAATGTTGGAATTTCTATAGCATTGGCATCAACACTAGTCATGACATAGTTTTTTTAACATCAAACACGGCAAGAGTGGGAAGCCAATCACCTGACCACACCAGGCCTCCTTGAGTAGTTTAATGACTTGTTTGTGGAGTCAATCCAAGACAAAGCAACACAATATGATCCACTCACCACGACAAATCTGGAATAGGTCAATGAAAAGGGGATGAGCACGAGTGTTATCCACACAACTAACCATGACAAACACCTCTTTCAGAGAAGGAGACATTCTTAATACATTATGGTGAATGCCACCCTATGGAAACAAAAGATGTTGTGAAGGCAACAAGGCAAAAGAATCACGTTGCCACAATCAAACAGCACCACTTCACGAGCCTCTTGTAGCAAAAAATGGAAGAACAACATAAGGAAGATGAAATAGAGTGTGACATGGTGATTAAAGCATGAAAAATGTATGATTAATGTGATGAGGTACATGTACAATTCACAACAACGCATATACGGCTCACCTCTCTAAGGCCTCATCCGCACTACTGCCCGAGCCAAAATCACTCAACAAAGCACTAGAAAGAAATTTTTTTGTAGTAGAATGGAAAGCAATGTTAGATGCAAAACATAACAACCTTATGGAGCAAGGATCTTGGGAGATAATTGAGCAGCCATCCGGCTCATGGCCTGTTGGTATGAAGTGCGTGTTCAGGGTTAAGACAAAGGCAAATGGCAGCATCAAAGATTTCAAAGTGTGCCTAGATGGAAAGGGGTTCATTCAGGTGGAAGGCAAGGATTTCTTTGAAACCTACACACTTGTCTGTTGTTATACCTGAAAACGTATAATTCTCGTCATAAAAGTAGTCAAAGACTACAAGGAGCCATAGCTCAACATCAGGAATGCATTTCTACATGGAGAAATGGACACTATGATTCACATGAAGACACCGGAAGGTTATGACGACGGCAACATGTGAGTGTGCAAGCTTGTCAAGAGCTTGTATGGATTGAAACTGAGTCCTCATCTTTCGTACCGCAAGCTATGAAGTCTCTATAAATCATTGAACTTCCATCGATTAGCCTACGACGACTACTTCTTTGTACATCTTTAGGCTCGGGAAAACCATGTAGACTGCTACGTTCTTGCCTACGTCAACGATATCCTGATCATCCGCCCATCGCTTGAATTCATCCACGCAATTGCTCCTTTATAGCACAAGAGGTCAATGTGACCTTGATTCCAAGTTTTGACGAGTACCTTGAAACATCAAACGTAACACCGCAGAACGCATGCTCAAGCTATCTCAATAGTCTTACGTAGCCAAAGTCTTTATACGTTTCAACGTCCCTACCTGTCGCATTCTAACTCCCCTATGGCAACAATAGTTCATCCATCAAGGACCAACGTCAAAAGTGAGACTGAATATTTCATCAAATTCAATTCTCCCATGCATACTACAAGCACCACTTAGCCAGAACTGTAGTTTTTTATAAGAAAATTGGAACATCGGAATGATACATGCTATGAAAGGGCTTGCAAGGACTTGGACCATGCACTTGGATTCGTCCACACCACATCTGACACAAGGTTGGTCTTCAACTTGTCAAGCGACCTAAAGTTGAGCAGTTATGTGGATGCAGATTTTGGAGGTATAGAGGAAAACCACGGTAGCACCATAAGGTATGTTTGTCTCCTTGCCATAACGGTTGTTTTGTGGTCAAGAAGGAGGCAAAAAAATTAATCACACTCAATTCAGCTGAATCTGAGTATGTTGCAGCAATAGCAGCACCTCAGAGGGTCACATATCTGAGAAACCTCATTGACAAAATTGGTTTTCCACGACATGGTCCAATAGTAGTTAATCTTGACAAAAAATAGAAATAGACCTTGCAAACTCTACCAAGTGAAAGGGGTGGTCAAAGCATGTTGACAACCGTGGCCACTAGATTTGCTCTAGGGTTATCAACCATATGATCTTTCTAAAGCACGTCAAAGGAATAAGGCAAGCAGCAGATGTGTCAGTAATTCCTTTTCAGATGTTCATGCAACAGTGTGGACTTATGCATAGTGCCCACTTGTAGTATCCCTTGAAAAAGGGCAACCTGTAAGACATGCGACAGTCAAACACGCGCGCCAATGCCATTGACAACCTCTGCACACCCAAAAAGGGAGGATCATGCCTCGTGCTACACGAGACAGTGTTTGTGGAGCATTAAGCATAGACCCAAAGCCGTTAAGAAAATTCATTCATAACAAAAATTCCAAAGGAGCAATTCGAGTTCTTTAAACGTCAAAAGACTCAGTCATGCTCACATTCAGAGCAACATCTGAAGAATTCAAGTCTTTTCTCCCTTAATAGCATGCTCACACATGACACTAGTATATTGACACAAAAGGTCGTTTCTACTCCCAGGCAACCACCAGCTTCAACAACCCTTTCAGCCCCCTGCTTCATTAGGAGACCTAGTTTAGTCTCCACCTTTCTGCAAAAATTTTTCCTTTGAGGACCCAGATTTGTCCTCCACAAAAAGTAAAATTTTAGCAGCATGGACTGAGAAAATAGAATGGAAAAGGGGGGCGTGAAACGATTTTATGAAAACAAGGGGAGCAATAAGTACAGCCACCACAGCGGGCGAGTGGAGTAGGGTTGTGCAATAGAGCAGATGTGGTGAAAGCAAAGGGGGTGATTAAATTGGAGGAAGGGTAGTGGCGGCAACAATCAAAAAGCCTGCCTCATTGGCAAGCTTGGCAAAATAGATGCCTTTCGCCACGGGAGGCAACAAGCAATCAAACTTTTTCGCTCATAAATTCGTAAGCAAGCTTGCCAACAAGGGGGCGAGTGAACTCGTGTGTGCTAAGTGAGCTCGTGAGCTCCCCTCCACAACTAGATTAAACCTGGCAAGAGAGGCAAGAAAAGGAAAAAGATATTGGCAGGAAAATGACAAATGGCAAAATGAGTAGGGCGTTAGATACAAAGCTCCGTTGGGGAGTAGCTCAACAATTGAAGAGAAGACTCCCAACGTACAAAAAACAAGTGGTAGGACCTCAAATCAAGCTATAGCAACCAAAATCATGCAGATCTTACATGGAGAAGTGGAACGTCAACTTTGCATGAGTGAGGGAAAAATGGAGAGAAAATATTTGCTTTATACCTTTGTAATTGCCACTGGACGTGAGGGGGAGAGGAGAATCAAATTTCCTTCTCTGAAAACAGCATTGTCGCCCAGCCAAAAGCTATAAGAAAGCTACATATTACGGGGCAAGTCAACTGGAGCACCCCTCCATACAGCAACATGCACTAAAAACACTCTTAAACGTTATTGAAGGAGAATTCACTCTAGTCCAAACAAAGATAACCTAAAATGTAGTAAATGATTTTTTACAGGCACAAAAACCCATTAGGGCCCAAAATAGTTTCGAAAGAGGTCTCGATTAATAAAATTAAGACTAAAGCCGACAATTTCACGTAAGAAAGAAACACAAAATCCCATAAAAACCTTTTTTTATCCCCGGGAATGAGCAACATTTCCTTGTGACATCAAAATCCTTTGGGAGATACCCAACGTCATAGGTTTCTTCACCTACAATAGTTGAATTCTTTAATACACCAATCGAGTGGGTGTGCTGTAGGTGGCAATTACTGCGCCTATTTTTCTAATTTAGGTGGCGAAGCCGGTTTGGGAATCATTTGAGCCTATAAGGTGTTAGGGAATATTCTCTCAAAAATACCTTGGTTCAACATCAGAGTTTTCCCCTACTTGTGTAGAACAAGTTTAAATTCAGCATATTATTCCAAGGGGAGAATCAGCCTTGGAGCTGTAAAATATTGTGTGTTGCAAGCAAAGCAAGATTATGCATGCCTGCTAACCTAGACAAGTCAACAACTGTGTAATGCGACCACGCACTACTGGGTTTTGGGCTCGGTTCAGTCTGTGTGGGGCTACACCTGTCTTGGCAGTGTGGACCACCCTGCATATGGTGCTACGTTAGCTTGACTCAGTAGTAGCATGCAAGGCCTAGAGTTGGGACCGCTTTACATCAATGCATGCATGCTCCACATAGCATTGCATCACAAAATGTATGCACGAGTCACTAGTCACATCCAAAGCCAAGAGCGAGGACCGTACTGCATCAGCAAAACCATGCATGACTGAAAAATCAGAGTTATTCGAGGGACTACTACCTATAAGAACGTTCCCTGGGAGGGAATCTTCCCACCTGCAGCCGAAGGCTTCTACCAACATAGAGAGCTTAAAACTTTTCAGTAGCTTGCTATGAAAGATTGCCCTCTTGGTAGTCCTCGTTAAACAACTCTGTCATCACTTCTTTTTTTTTACAGTCAACTACAGCACCCTCTACCAGTTCCTGACATCACCTAAGGCCGATACTTTGTAGACACTCTTCTCAAGACCGCAAAAGGCCTAGTTGTAGTCTACTAATTCGACAGGAGGATGTCCTTGATTACTTGAAGGGTTGACTACCTGAGTCTGGTGGCCAAACTATGTCTAAGACTCAAGTTGTTTCCCTCGATCTATCTTGCTTTACGTTGCCCACCTATGGGCCAGGAGGTGTGTGTACGCGTGAGAGTCCAGATTTAGTCTCTAGGTGAGCTATGTTTTCTGTGCTATCACTTGTACTATGGTTATGATCCACTACTGTCATTCAGTCCCATCATTCTCCAAGTCCCAGATTTTCACTCTATCTGTAGTTGATCTCCACGCACAGCGGTCCCAGCAGTAAGGAACACATTTCTTATTTCACCCCACAAAATGAATAGGTTATAGGAAGAACAGAACATGAAGGGCACATTAGATGTTGTGAAGGCCATGATAAAACCCAAACTCCTTTCATGTAAGGAGATTTTTCCTTCTATAATAGTCAAAATTCACCATAAAATGCATTTTAACCAACCTTGGCTATGTAAAATAGGAAAATCAGAACAGTTACAATGATTTGTAAATTGAACAAATCACTATGAGAATATCATGTAATCTCATGAGTAAATTTCGTTGATCCACAATGTACATATGGCACATTGAAGGTTGGATATGCGGTGATGATTTTATGATCAAATCAATAAAAGATTGTGTTTCATTATGTTTTGTATATGAAATCTGTCTATTTCTCCATAAAGAAGTGGTAAAGCCCTACAAGGAGGTTGCGATTTGAAATTTTGATGTATGTTTTGTGATGTTTAGATGTCTTGTATCCTATAAATCTTGCAACCTTACTTCATATGGCACCCTTCATTCATGATCCAAGGAAGATTTTCAAAAACATTTTTTTTCATGATTCATCATTTAATCAATATGTGCTTCTTCATTTGGGTATAGCAAGTTCTAAATTCTTCATCATTTGTGAAGTTGGGATGGTGTATGGTGTGATGTCGATTTTTTTCAAGTTTGAATGTTTGTCGAATCTCTTCTTACACTGTTACTTTAGTGTCATGCCGATGGGCATACACGAGGCACTCAACCCACGAGCAGCCTATTTTTTGCTTTGTCGCTCATAAACTACTTCACGACTTAGTCATGGTAGTTTTTTTTTCCCGCTCGAGGGGAACTCTCCCGAATACCCGGGAACTCTCGCGCGATGACAACTACGTTCCCATCATTTCCCAAACTCACCGGAATCTACTCACAACATTACTCGATGCTTCAAGACTACGAGCGACAATCTCTCGAGCAGCTTCAACAAATCTCGTGAACCTCAAATAAAACCTCGAAGCCCCCCGTCAAACCAACGAGGGACTTCTCGAGGCAGCAAATCAGGACTCGGCGTCGCATCACGCGGACCGCCGAATAGCCAAACAGCTCAACCGAGCCTCGTTTTCTTGCCTTTTCCCTTTGTATATACACAATCAATTTTCGACACTTGCAAAAACGAAGTTTACTTTCCGCTTTTGAAACCCAACTGACCTCAGTCTTGTGAAAAGTGAAAAACTTCGTTTCCAATTGTGAACCACTTCACTTCCGTCAGCATAACACTTGGTATTAAAGCACACTGTTATTGGCGGAGCACAAGATTAATTTCCACGTTAACTTGAGACCCACACTTGTCTTCTAGCGTACCTCTACCGACAAGAAGCTTGCAGACCTCGTGACAAAGTCGGCGCACGGAGCGAGTGCCCCCGGCAACAAGCAGCGATTACCGGCAACGACACCGATGATGGCGGAAGGTACCCGGAGAAGGACCTTTAGACTCATTGAAGGGGATGAGCAGATGACAGTTGGCACTTTGACTGTTGAAACCAATCCAGATTCAAGCACTCCTGACATGCTAATCTTGCATGCACCACCAACCAATACAACTCAATGAACAACACGAGACAAGATCACGGATTTGACTGGGCGGATGATGCAGATGGAGGCATTTCAAGGAACGCTCATCGAAGAACTGCAGCAGTACGCCATTAGAATCTGTGACTCAAAAGCGCAAAAAGCAGTACTTGCCAATGGAATCCACATCGGCGGATCTTCAATTTGCCCACGACTTCCTCAGCCGTTCAATCCAGCAAATCACGAGGGAACAACAGTCAAGATCATCCTGATGAGTTTGGAGGTATAATTCATCGTTGCTAAAGTTCACTCTGACGAATAGGAGATGAACCTCACAGCCTTGCTTCTACGGTGAATGAATTTAAGTTGGTAGGCCAACTCATAGCCATCCAACAACAACATGTAGCAGTAGGCGCTGATCCAACGGCTACCACATCGTCGACACCAGGCGTACTATCTCTTGATCAGGTTCACACAACCTCAAACCTATCAACATCACCCCCATGCAACTAACACGAGTTCAGCCATGCACTCGTCCCTTGCCTTGGCAAGCTAAAGGAGGAAACAAAGGTTTGCTACTGGCTACAAAGACTGAAGTAGCTATCCAACGTGGTGGAATACACACAACGTTTTTGCGAAATCATCATCGACAACATCCTTCTAGAGGATGAACTCTGCTTTCACTACAACAACGTCCTCAAGCAAGATATTCGCGGAGCACTCATGATTTACAACATCACCAACAGTTTTTTGCACATCATCAAATGCGAAAAACACATTGACTTAGCTGATTTAAACTCTAAGTTCAATGAATCCTACAACTGGCGCCGAAGGTATCAACTGGAGCAAAACAATGGGCATTGGTCAAAGAATTTGAAGAACTTGACTCCGATGGAAGTCGATGCATTTGAGCAAAAAGGAGATCAACGGACCTGCTACAGTTGCAAGAAGATCAAAAACATTGCAAGGAACTGCCTTAGAAAAAACCAGAGGGGGGGGGAAGCAGCGAAAAATGTAAAAAGGTGGAGAGGAGTTGGGAAACGGCCGAGGACAGGAGTACACAGCAAAACTCCTTCCCTCACCGACAAACCTGCACCAAACAATTGCCCACCTGAACGTCTACGGTTGTGTATCCCTCATAAAATATTTGATGAGGAATACGAGGGCAACCAACCTGTAATACTGCTTAGAGTGCAACCGAGGGGTTGCAAAAGTAGCAAAACTTTGCCGGCCTTACTTGATGGAAGCGCATCTCACAATTTTCTATCTGATCAATTGGTGAAAAATCTGGGTTTAAAGTATGAACTTGGAGCTTTTGAAGTAAAAACCGTTGATAGAAAGCTTAGCATCCGCCGGTTAAAGTAGCCATTATGACTTCGGATCGGGGTCTACAGGATGAAACTGCCTGGAGATCCTACCCTATGAGCAACTACAATGTGATTTTTGGGCGCGATTTCCTATTCCAGAAAAACACACAAGTCGACTAAAGTAGCGGCACTGCTTACATCGTACGGGACGCGCAGCGGATCTTCCTGCCACTTGTCCAGCAGCAGGTAAAATCCATTCAACGAGCCCAAAATGACAAAACGACCAACAGTTATGTTCCGATACAATTACAGGTTTGAGCTCACGCGACCAACGACCAACAGCTACGCCGATCTCGCTGGATGTGGCAACATTATACCTGAGGAGAGGAGCCTTGGCTTGGTTGGTCCACATCAATCTGAGCGACGCATGCAATGAATCCGTCGCCGTAGTTGACGTAATAGCATCATCAGCCTTATCAGCCTCAGCAGCCTCATCGGCGTCAAGTTTCTTGAACATAACCAGAGGAGTTCGCTCCACTCGCACAAGAGTTTGAAGGAGTCTTCCCGGACGAACTACCGAGCAAAATACCTCCCAAACGCGACATCGACCATTGAATTGAGCTCAAACCTGGTTGCAGACCGACCATCAAGGGAACCTACCGGATGAGTGATATCGGGCTCATGGAGCTCAAGCAACAACTAGAAAACATGCTAACTCAAGGGTTCATTTGACTTTCCGTTCCTTCGTACGCTTCACCAGTACTTTACATAAAAAAGAAAATTGGCAAAATGCAGATGTGTGTGGATCACCGGGCGTGAAACGACATCACAATCAAGAACCGCTACCCTCTACCTCCGGCGGACATGCTTTTTGATGAACTACGTGGAGCAACGATTAAAAAAAATTGATCTACGGAGCAACCACCACAATACTTGCATTGTCGGCGAGGATGTTGCAAGAAATATCCTTTCAAACAAGTTACGGGCATTTTGAGTCCACGGTTATGTGGTTGGACTTACAAACGCACCCACAATACTCACGGCAGTGAACAACATTTTTTGACCACACCTGAATAATTTTATTGTGGTGTACCTTGACGACATCCTCGTGTACAGTCAAACCCCGGAGGATCATCGACAACATCTTCGGCAAGTACGAAACATCCTCCACTGGGAGAAGTTCTACGAGAAGCTCTTGAAACGTGGCTTTGTTCAACAATCGATCAAGTTTCTTGGCCACATCATCGGCGTTGGACGAATACCCATGGATCAAAAAAAGCTATCCACGATGGTAGATTGGCCAAGTCCAACAAAAATACGCAATGTAGAGGTTTTTATTAGATTTTGCAACTATTATTGGAGGTTTTTGAAGGATTATGCCCGAGTGTCAGTGCCTTTTTCCGACCTCACCCATAAAAATTGAGTGGAATTGGTAAGACAGCAAACAAGAAGATTTTACGTCTTTACGTAAAGCTTTAACCTCTGCGCCAAGCCTCCGATTAGCAGATCCAACGGCCAACCATATCATGGCCTGAGATGCCTTTAGTGAAGCAATCAAAGCCATCCTTCTATAGAACCACAGCGGAAGTGAACACCCCATCGCGTACATGTCGTGGAAGCTTCACGGAGAAGAGCTCAACTACGCCATCCACAAAAAGGAAATGCTCGCAGTATTTTATGCCTTCAAAACCTGGCGCTGCAATTAAGAGTGCCATAAATGCTTTATTTGAATGGATCACCTTGCCCTCAAGTACCTGAAAATGCAACCAAACATTAGCGGAACAAAAACTCTATGGATTGAGCTCCTCGAGTCCAACTTCGACTACGAAATTGAGTATCGACCCGGAAAGACAAATCCAACGGACGCGCTGAGTTGCCAGCCTCATCTCACGGAGGTCAACACACTACAAATTCAAGCAGATCAATACATTGCAGAGTTGTTTACACGTGGCTACAAGGACCACAAAGCCTACGACACGATGAAGTTCCATTTTGCAGACTCCTATTGGTGCAGAAAGTACAAGAATCATGTTGTCGTCCCCAAAGTCAAGGAGTTACAATGCATGCTTCTCGAGGAGTGCCAAGACACCAATCAAGGAGGAAGCTTTGGAGCCGACAAGACTTTGAAGAACTGGCCAAGTATTATTGGTGTGACAACATGGGGGTTGACGTCGCAATCTTGTACTAAAGTTGCGACTTATGCCACAGACACAAGAGTCGGCACACCAAACTCCTTGGTTTGCTACAACCACTACCGATACCAGAAAAATCGTGGACTGACATCTCCATGGAGTTTTTGACCGGTTTTCTTGTCACATTGGTGGGTTCCACGCCATGCTTTTTCTCGTTGACAGATTCTCAAAGATGGCCCACTTCATCCTGACCACTACGGATGTAACTACCAAAAAAACAGCTTTGCTTTTCCTTGACCAAATCATAAGAGTGTATGGGGCTCCACAATCAATCACCAATGATAGAAATGCGCCGATCACTAGCCAGTTTTGGCAAGATATGATGCAGAGTATGGCAGTCAACTCCAACTTTCAATGGTGTTCCATCTGCAAACAAAGGGACAAACCGAGTGAACCAACCAAACGCTCGAACAACTCCTCCAAACCTTGTGCGAACCTCATGGCACTCACTTAGCAGTGAATATGCCAGTCACCGAGTTTGTATACAACTCAGAAGCATCTGTCGCAACGGGAAAAACACCGTTCAAAGTGGTTTATGGAGGAAAGCCAACCACCTCGATCGATCAACAGACAGAGAGCAACATCCACACCGTTGACACTCATCAACGAGAATTTTCAGCAATCTGTGAAGAAATTTGCCAAACCCCTGGAGAAACGGAAGCAACCATGAAGCGGCAAAACGATAGACATCAACAAACCGAGGGGTTCAAGACAAGTGGAAAAAGTCATGTTGAACAGCGCAACGATCAAACTTCGTGTATCAAGCAACGCAAAGCTCAAACCTTGGTGGTTGGGACCTTTTGACATCTTGGAAATGTGCACTCCACTTGTCACAAATCTCTTACTACCTGACAGCATGCAAATTCACCCAGTCTTCCACATTGGCAATCTTTGACACTACATTGATCGGGCGAAAGTTTTTCCTTGGACGCGTGACACCTACCTCACCACCCATGATCGCCGATGATGACCACGAGTACGAGGTTGAGCAAATCCTTGATCACAATCGATGAGGAGGTGAGGATTAATATTTGTTCAAATGGAAGAACTATGTCGCGGCACATAACAGTGGATTGCCGTACAACCAACTATCGGACGTCAATCCTCTTATCGGCAGCTACCGAGCCCGACTCCGGTCACGTGATATTAATGTGCCAGGACGTCGTGGCTAGAGGGGGGGGGCAGTGTTATGCCCATGAGCATACACGAGGCCCTAAACCCATGAGCGACCTATTTTTTCACTTTGTCGCTCCTGGCCTTCTTCGCGACTTAGTCGCGACTATCTTTTCTTCCGCACTCTAGGGAAACTTTCCCGAATACCCCATGACTCTCACGCAATGACGACTACCTTCCACTCATTTCCTGATCTCATCAGAATGTACTTGCGGCGTTACTCCATTCTTCGAGAACACAAACAATAATCTCTCGAGTGACTTTGATAGATCTCGAATAAAACCTTGAAGCCCCCTGTCGAACCAACAAGGGACTTCTCGAGGCAGCAAATCAGGACACGACGTTGCGTTACTCGAACCGCCAAACAACCAAAATGCTCAACTGAGCCTCATATTCTTGCTCTTGCCATTTGTACATACACTGTCGAGTTTTGAAACTTGTACCTTGTAACAACAAGGTACAATTTTGGCTTCTAAAGAAATCCCAACTGACCCCTATCTTGTGAAAAGTGACAAACTTCATTTCCAATTGTGAACTACTTTACTTCTGCCATCGTAGTGATAAGGTTGATTAAAAAATCTCCTTGATCTTGATTATGGAGTGAAAATATTCTATAGTGACTGTTACTAAGTGAATGCACAATAACATAACTGAAATGTAAAGTTTATTTCTCCATTTTCTTTCAATGATGTTTTGTTCATGAAATGAAGCAATTTTGATCTTGATAAGTCATATGATATTCATGAGCTTTGTATCATTTGAAGTTATATTTTCCAACATTGAATGATAGTATGTTTTGAAGAACTACAATCACATGTCCACTTGTCATGAAAATTCATGTTTTCTTTTTGACATGAGGTTTTTTTAATAGAACTTGGTATGTTCTTACTTGAAAAGTTAATAAACTATTCTCTAGCTTGCTTGAGAATGCTAAAGAAGAGGATGCCATTACTTTCTTTTGCAAACCAAGCTACCTGCTTTGAAGTTGGCAACAACATAGGTGTAGCTTTAAGTTGTTTTGTTTCCTGGCATATCCTAACGGAACTGCTTTCTTACCTCCAAGGGATAGTCACATCAATTTGAAATCCATTTATAATATGATTGTAATAACGGGCCTCTGTTTTTCTGGCATACTCAGGGGTTAATCTGTGTTTTTGGGGGCATGCAAGCAATTTCTCACTTTTTCGGAAACTTAGCTCACAATCGTGCTCGACTTCGCTCAACCGTAGCAGCCAAGGGCAAGGAGGATGAGTGAGCGAGCAAGCGAGTGTGCCCCACACGCCAGGGGCGTGTTTTGCTTGCACCTCTGCATGGAATTCCGAACACGCCACATGAGGGTGGCTTGCTCCCTCTTGGCAAGTAGCGTAACGGTGACGCTACCCATTGAGGGGTAGTCTCGGCTGCGGACCTTCGAGAACAGACGCGATAAACGATCGCAGTAAAACTGGTGAATGCGTTTGTATGACGGTCGCAGTTCTTTGGTGGCGTGTACAACAGGGCAACCGCAACCACCGCCAACAGCCGTACGAGACCAACGCAACGGCTTGCTAAGTGAGGAGAATGACAGTCAACCTCAACGATCGACGGTTGGGGACTTCTCACACAAGGCACTAGCTGCAAGTAGGGCACCGAGTTCAGAGGCAAGGAGGGTACATAGTAGAGGCACAAGTAGCTTGTTTTAGCAAGCTAGGAAAGCATTAGGCTGAGGCCTGGGCAGCCAGCCAAATAGTATAAATACCTTGTACTTTGTTCATTGTAACTAACGTGTTTTCTAGCTCTGGTTTCTAGAGTTCTCCATGTCTAACTTTCTGCTGCGACTGTGCTCTCCACACATTGAATCCTAATCTCCAGAGAGCACCCACTCTCACATCTTGTATCAGAGCGAGAGCCACACGTTGGGCGGAAGTCCTGCCGGAGCTAAAAAACCGTTAATGAGTGAAGGCACAGACTACGCCGAACAACGTGGAGGCTGATCGAGAGGGAGATTTCTATGCCAGACTTTGAAGCCAATGCACAAGCGAGCCTTTAGAAAATTGTCTACATTTCCAGAGCATCTACACGACCTAGAGTGCGCACGCGGGAGATGACGAGTGACTCCTACACACTTCCAACATGTTAGATTTTCATCATGGATTGCCGAATTGCTATCAAAATTTATTTTATGGCAACGAAAACACTGCTAATCTTTCTTTAAGGACCTGTAGTGGAAAAAAGTCATCAAGAGCAATGGAGCATGCCCTGCACCAGATTGTAGAGCAGCCAGGAGCCCTCAAGCTGGAGAATGAGCGGCTCAATTGGCAGATGGCTGACTTGCGGGACGGGACAGACGCTGGTTAGGTTTGGGCGGCCATGCCAAGGATTCTGCCAAGACCAAAGCCAAAGCCTCAAAAATTGTTTATTCCCTCCGTCAAGTGTGCGAGCGTACGAACCTGGTTGTTTGCGATGAACAGTTAACCTAGGGTTGTGGATCACCCTCCGTAGGACAATGCTCTGCGTGTCTCATTCACGATGCAATTGTTACGTAGTTTCTTTGAGTACACACAACGTTTCTTAATGTTTTGGTCAGAGATTGACAACATGAGTGAGCCAAAGATGGCGGAAAAATGCCACATTGGCTTGAAGCCGGAAATTCAGCGCACGTTGGCACTTAGTGGAATCACGAAGTTCCAGGAAATGGTGGCCACTGCTGAGCTTGTTGACGCGCTACGTTATTATTGAGGGGGTTTTGTGAGAATTAGGGATATTTCTAGTGTCAAACACATAACCAACAAAATGATCCCATGGAAATCAACGTAGTGTAAGGAGGCCATCAGTAGAGCAAGCCGCTTCGTGGAAACTGTTGGATCTGCGAGAAGCCTAGGCACCACAGGAAGGGATGCAAGAAGAAGCAGCAAGGAAACGACAACCAACAGTGAGTGGCGGGCGGTCAACTGCAAGGAAATCTTTGTCCGCATCAACAAACACTAGCCCCAAAAGTCATTCGATATCTGGGGAGCTGTCGAGTTTATTGCTGCGGAGCAATGGAAGTGGGATCGTTTTGGAAATCCTCCCAAGAGCCAAAATTTTATCGGTTGGTTTTGCGGACATCGTGGGGCGCCTGACTCACTGGCGGATTAAAACATTTTTGGATTGCAGTGCGCAGCACTCATTCTTCAACAAAAAAGACTTGCAAAGAAGTTGGGGCTTGCATGGCTACCTGGGAAGCCAACTATGGTCAAGTTGGTGCAAGGGGAGTTGGAGTGCAAACTATCTCTGAAGCCTCTGAGGATTCATGTGTGCAAGCTGTCGTGAGAGGTAAACTTTTGTTCGTGCGTGATGGATGCCTATGACGCCATTATGGGACGTAATTGGCTGCACCGTTGGAATCTTGCCATGGATTGGGTGCACAGCTAGGTGAAAGTGAAGAAATGTGGAGAGAAAATCGTTTTGCTGTTCTGGGTTGAGAAGAAGGAATTCAAGGTAGGCAAGGTGTCGTAATTGAGTTATGTGCAGCTAAAGCGCTGTCAGCGGAAGGGGGACCAAGTCTACCTTTTGTGGATGTGACAAAAGGAAGAAGCTGAAGACGTGGAAGTGCTAACAACAGAGGCAAAGCAACAAGAGGGAGAGTAGTAGAAAAAACCAGTAACAAAGCTATCGGAAGGTGTCAAGGGAGTGTTGGACGGCTACATTGACGTGTTTCCTGCTAAGTTGCCGAAGGGTTTCTAGCCAAAGCAAGAGACTGACCACATAATTGAGCTGGTAATAGGAGAGACTCCAATTGTGCAGGTTGCTTATCGCATGAGCAATAATGAGCTGGGTCAGCTGAAGTAGTTTGAGGAGTTGACGGAGAAGGGGTTTATCACATCATCGGTGTCACCTTATGTTGTACTGGTCCTCTTTGTGAAGAAAAAGACAGGGGAGCTACAGATGTGCGTGGACTATCACGTACTGAACAACGTAACAATCAAGAACCGGTACCCGCTGCAAAGGGTTGAGGAGCTATTTCACCAGCTTAGGAGAGCGTAGTACTTCACCAAGATTGACTTGCGCTTGGGGTACCATCAGATCCGGATTGCGAAGCAAGATGTGGAAAACACGGCGTCTCGTACGCGGTACGACCATTTTGAGTACCTCGCGATGCCATTTGGGTTGACCAACACTCTTGCAACGTTCATGAGCCTCATAAATAGGATCTTCCATCTTTACTTAGACAAGTTCGTGGTGGTGTTCCTCAAGGACATCCTCATCTACTCCCAAACTCTCGAAGAGCATGAGCGACATCCCTGGAAAGTGTTTGAAACTCTTCGGAGAGAGAATTTTTTTGCGAAGCTCTCCAAGTGTGAGTTCAAGAAAATTTAGGTGGAGTTCCTTGGGTACACTATTACCGGCAAGGGTATCCGCATGGACCCAAAGAAGGTGGAAGCAGTGAAGCAGCAGCCGACACCAAAGTGCGTGCATGACATCTAGGACTTCTTGGGGTTTGGCAATTACTACCGGAAACTCATCCGAGGGTACGCAGAGAAGGGTGCGCCGCTCACCTAGCTACTATGGAAGGATCACCAGTGGGAATGGGGCGTGAAGGAGTAGACGAGCCTTGAGGAGCTCAAGGCTGCAATGCGTGACACTCTACTTCTGGTGCATCCGGATTCATCTATGGAGTATATCATGGCGACGGACGCAAGTGACTATGCCATTGGGGCGGTGCTGATGCAAGATCACGCAAAGGGGCTGCAACCGATTGCACATGCATCTCGCAAGATGCGAGGGGCGGAGCTGAACTACGCAATCCATGAAAAGGAGATGCTAGCAGTAATGTATGTGTTCAAGTACTAGAGGTGTTACCTACGGGTCGCAACATTGCGTGGTCTTCACAGATCACTATGCCTTGAAGTACCAGAAGACGCAGCTAAACCTAAGTCGCCGTCAGACTCATTGGATGGAGTTCTTGGAAGGGAGTTTTGAGTACAAGATCCAATTTAAGCCTAGGAAGGTGAACTAGGCAGATCCTCTGTCGTTGAGGCTGGAATTGAGTCTCAATGCCATCTTAGTGCTCATGGGATCTTCGGTCATTCATGGCCTGTTTAAGCACGGCTATGGCGTGGATAGTGTATTCACGAGTGGTGCGCTGAAAGACACCACGTGGGATGGAACATATTGGCGAAGGGGACAGGATCAGAGGATTGTTGTGCCCGACTATGTGTCATTGAAGTAATTGTTGTTGGAGGAGGTGCATGACACCCATTACTCGAGTCACTTTGGCTTCGACATGAAGCTCAAAGCTTTGGGATGCCAATACCAGTGGTTGTCAATGGCAGCTGATTCTAAGAGGTCTGTGAGCAGTTGTGATGTGTCCTACTGCATCAAGGCGTGGAGGACCAAACCACCAGGGGAGCTGCAACCAGTGCCTTTACTAGTGAGGCCATGGATAGACATCTTGCTTGACTTCATCGGCGGGTTGCCTGTGACTCAGCAAGGCAACAACATTGTGTTGGTGGTGGTGGACCGGTTTTCCAAGATGGCACATTTCATTACATGTCCTGAGAGCATCAGAACTTCCGGGACAACTCCTCCTTAGTCATGTCATGAAGCTACATGGAGTACCGCAGTCGGTGGTCTGAAATCGCAATCCACACTTCACATTGCGATTCTAGAGAGATCTCATGGAGAAGTTGGGCACGTGGGTGCAGCGGGGCACGTGGGTGCATTTAACCACGGCATACCACCCACAGAGTGATGGGTAGACAGAGCGCAAGAACCAAACTTTGGAGCAACTGGTGTGGAGCATGGTCCCACCAGATGGAGAGGGTTAGGAGGTGAAGCTTGGGGTAACAGAGTTTGCCTACAACTCAGCGGTGTCAGCATCAAAATGAAAGTCACCATTTGAGGTGGTTCATGGCCACTAGCCACTATGCCCAGCTACCCTTGCTATAGCAACATCTCTTCCGGGTGTGCAGCAGATTGCTAAAGGGTTTTTTGCAACTTGGGTCGTGGTGCGACAACGGCTGTTGAAGGCACAGAGGTATTAGAAGTAGCAGGAAGATAAGCATCGCACTGGAGAGGAGTTCCAAGTGGGAGATCACGTGATGTTAAACTCTGCTAACATTCAACTGATGGGAGTTGGGAGTCCCAAGCTAAAGCCGCGATGGGTGGGTCTGTTATGCATTCTCGAGAGGCGGTCGGCCGTCACTTACAAGCTTGCACTACCATCTCACTATACCGACCATCTGTTGTTCCATATCTCCTTGCTTTGTGCCTATTGCGACCCTTCTTCCAGGATGACAAGATAGCTCCACCTCCTATAGTCAAGGTTGAAGGAAGTGAAGAGTTTGAGCTGGAGAAGATTATGGCGGACCGTCCGAGGGGACATCCGTCTGCGTTTTTGGTGCAGTGGAAGGGGTACCTCGCGGAGTACAACTCTTGGGAGCCAGAGGCCAACTTCAACGACGGGGGTACAAACACTGTTCTCCAGGAGTATCTCAGGTGTGCCGGGACGTCGCACCTCTGGCGAGGGGGGTGAATTTAATATAGGGCCTTTGGTTTTTTGGCATACTTTGGACTTTGTTTGATGTCAAGAGCATGCGAGAAATTTCTCGCTTTTTTGGAAAATCAGCTCGCGGACGTGCTCAACTCTGCTTGAACGTGGCAGCCAAGGACTAGGAGGACGAGCGAGCAAGCAAGCGAGCGTGCCCCACACACGAGGGGCATGTTTTGCTCGTACCTCCGTGTGGCGTTCCAAACATGCCACGTGAGGGTGGCTTGCACCCTCTCGGCGAGTAGTGCAACGTCGATGCTACCCGCTGAGGGGCAGTCTCGGCGACGGACCTCCAACAAGGGACGCGGTCAACGCCTATAGTACAACCGGTGACTGTGACCGTGCGACGGTCACAGTTCTCCGGTGGCGTGTACAACAAGGCAACCGCACCCACCGCCAAGAGCCGTACGAGACCAACGCGGCACCTTTTCGAGAGAGGAGAATGATCGTCGATCTTGATGATCGATGGCTGGGGACTTCTCACACAAGGCACTAGGTACAAGTATGGCACCGAGTTCAAGGGCAAGGAGGGCACCTAGTAGATGTGCAAGTAGCTTGCTTTAGCAAGCTAGCAAAGCAGTAGGCTAAGGCCTGGGTCAGCCAGCCGAATAGTACATATACCTTGTACTCTGCTCATTGAAGTTAACCTGTGTTTTCCAGCTCTCGTTTTCAGACTTCTCCAAGTCTAACGTTTGAGTGCGATTGTGCTCTCCACACACTAAAGCCCAATCTCCAAAGGGCACCCACTCTCACAGCGTTATCTTGTAGATGGGACATTGTGCTTGCCCTAGGCAAAGTGTCATAAGATGGCGGTTGTGAACTTGGTTTTGTCCTCGTATAAGAGATTTTTTTGAGGGGAAACCCATTAACAACTAACTCTAAGAACCTGCGCATGGTATTCTCATTATTAGAATGTGTCGCATTTCTCAACGTTTTTTTGTGTTTTTAAACCTTTTGTTAGCCCCGTCGGCTTTGCGAGATGATATGGACATGAATAAAGGTTGAGCATTTATTGGATTTCTTAGGGATGTTCCTATTGCATTTTTAAGCTTCGAACATCATTATACCCTTGACAAAGCCTTCATTCCTCATTTGAGCAAGAGAGTGACGACCAATTTCATGTATTCCACCTTAAGTCACATAACTTGTCTTGAAGGATTGTAGAAATGATTGTACATCAACGAAATTGATTTATGCTACTACACTTCATTTACATTTACGTTATAGAGTAAGAGGCATGATGCGACTTTGTCTTTTTTTCTTCAAGCTTGTTACTTGCACATGCAAATGTTCAAACCGACGCATGAGTACACTCACATTGCTCCACGAAGGCATAGTCTAACTTGAGGGACATGTTTTTGTTGCACAAGGGCACTTTCTTGGGATCAAAACTGGGTGTGTCATAATATTGTGGCTTAATGTTAATGACTGTCATTGAGAGATGAGGAGATAGTAGATGTTATCTTGGGATGTCGATAAGTATGGATGAAAGTAAGTGAATTAAAGGCGATGATAAACTTATTACCATACCCTAACCATGCTTCCTCATGTTTTTTTGGTTTGAGTTTTGGTACCCATTACATTCTCCTTCATCCAATTGTAATGGAATTTTGGAGATGATAGACTAAAGCCCTTGTGAAAAAATAGAATTCTTAATGTTCACCCACTGTTCACATATGTGTGCATAGCACAGGGAGATGACCTTAGCTTTATCCTAGAAATTTGGACTTACAAGTTTTACATAATGGAAATGCACCACATAGAACCCATAATGAAGATAAACAAGTGCCTATAACAAGGCTAGGAATTCTCCATGTGTTCGTTTTTGTCTATAGTGTAACCCGTCTATGTATGTTGTGAGTTTGGGAAACCTAGGATGGATTGTTGTAATGGAAGGAAAAAGAGTGAAAGAAACATGATATGTTTTTTGGTTAATTTCTCATGTGATTCTCCCATGTGCCGATGATTGAAGTTAGGAATGAATTTTTGGACAACAACAATTCTTTTGAGGGGATCTAGCTTTCTATACGGTGTGTAAAAGGTCAATAGGGGTTCGTGCAGTAGTTGTATGATATTAGAGTGATATTGGAGTGATGTTCTGGGATGACTCAAGTGATGTAAACCAACTCATTCATCATGAATGACATCATCACAAGTGCTTCCGATGGATAACGCGGAGTGGTCCATAGCCAACCTGAACACCTTTGATGGTTGCAAAACATCAAGTGGATGGAACCCGTCGCTTTTGCATAGGCAACGTAGAAGAGTTCAAACGGGTCAGAAAATCAAAACCCATTTTCTATTCCATAAAAGAAGGGGTGGGTACGCATAGGCCAGCACAAAATTGCCAAAAAAAAGCGTTGACCGCAGGCACTTACCGGTGGATAACACATACAACAATGATAGGCGTTTAGGTCGAGAAACGTTGGAGTTTGTCGGCTGCCCAGGCCAGCGTTAAAAGATGGCTTTTTTTCTTTTTTTTTTTTGTTTTGATGCATTGTTACATCTATCACTGAAGACACGGGTGTCAGGTGATGGAGCATTTTTCATTCAATAAGTTGGAAAATACACCTAGACGATGCTTTCATGTACATGACTTGAGGTGGGGGTCTGTTCGGACATGATGGTTCAGAAGAATGCTTGCAGGTTCACTCCAGTTGACTAGTTGTAAGGTTTTTTTTTAGGGCAACTATACGCGAACTGCTTGGTTTGCGACCCGCATAGACGCGAAGTGCCGGGTCCAGATCGCGACGATGGTAGGCGCCTGTTTCGGTTGACAGTAAATTTTGAATGTCGACTTCGGACTTTCATGTCTAGTTTATGCCTATTTTCAAGACGCAGATGTGCGAGGACCTGCTATCGTTGGAAACCAGTCTCGCATGTACTCTTCTAGCGACCGAGTAAATAGCGATGCTAATCGCTGGCGACCTTTTCGTTTATTCGGCAGGCTCCACATAGTTTCTCGGACAAACACCCTCATTCGTTCTGTTTAATAGAACAGCACCCGCAGTGTGAGTCGCTGTCGAATGGCGACAGCGACTCACACTGGCACTCGCCACTCTCAATACTTTCTTGCTTCTGATTGGACCGAAGTTTCTGGGATGAATTTCTGGTTTGTCAACTCATGTTGGCATCTATTCGTCAGGTGCCGGACGAATCGATGCTTGTTTTGCTGTGCGTTTCTCCACTTTTCAGTTCGTCGGCCGAACATTCACCCCCCATCACATGGGCCACGGCTGGCAA
>SZWC01007202.1:56111-61111 GCA_023375785.1 Penium margaritaceum | reverse complement strand
TATAGATATAGATATAGATATAGATATAGATATAGATATATATATAGATATAGATATAGATATAGGTATTTATATGGATATATGTATAGATATAGCATGTTCTTTCCTATCTACCCTGAAAGTACGGCTACACGCTTAATGTTTCGGTACAGTCAAGGTTGGTTGATATCTTTCGTATCCGACGTGGTCTTGAGGAAGCCAAGTCGCGTATTAAGGGTTTTCGCGGAGGTTTCACGTATGCGACAGACCTGTCCGCCACCCATTTTTTGCATGTTCGCCCTCAACCATCCACGACGACCGGTGGGTGGGTAAACTTGGGGGTGAGATTAACTCGCATTCCCACTCACCCTTTGCCAGCCGTGGCCATGGACATCCGATGGGATGGCGCTTCCAGAATAGGCCTCTCCGATGAACCAGGAAATGGTACGGCAGGATCCAAGTACTAATCCCGACAAGAGGTAGTCCGCGTAAGGAGGGGGGTCGAACTCGGCATCCGGCAGAAATTTATCCTTTTTTTTATCACGAAACCACTCAAACAATTTCTAGTATCGCCATCACCAAACTGCTGCACGAACCCTAGGTTGTCACTTCATGATGTGATAAAGCAACGCGGCATGAAAAGACAGGGCGCCTCCGCATGACGGGACATGCCGCTTGAGAATGAGAGCATCTTCGCTATCATATCATTCCCCCGTAGTTGCTGTGCTGTCGACTACGCATCGATCGGAGCAACCCCCGGCAGCAAGTTGACAAGGGCTGCGCATGCAGTGGCGTGGGCGGACGGTTGTGTCTGCACTCGGTGCAGCGGCGAGTCGCCTCGTCCGCTTTGAACCCACGGCTTTAGAAAATCTGGGACGTTGCGCTCTTCTGAAAGTGGGCAAGACGGTAGGATCGTCTGCTGGCGCAGCCGCATCAGCGTCGTCAGACTGCAGCACCTGCAGCAGCAGCAGCAGCAGCAGCAGCAGCAGCAGCAGCAGCAGCAGCAGCAGCAGCAGCAGCAGCACCGGCTACAGCAGTAGATCGAGCAGCTGCAGCATAATCAACAGCAGTTGGCGTGGAGGCGCACTAGGCGACGGTGTAGGAAGCAAGCCAACAAGCTAGTCGGCAAGTATACGCTGATAGCAGGCAAGCCAGCATCATGATGGACTCTCGAGCCTTAGTCCGCAGCGAAACGTCAGCACAGGAAGCCGTGCAGCCCATAGTGTCTTCTCCGCAGCATGCGCATGGCATGGTAGGCCCTGCCCCCTCCGCCGCCTCTTCGGCCCTTCCTCCGTCTTCTCACAGCCTTCTCTCAGTGGGCATCGAACCGAGGACCTCTTTCGCCAGCTCCGGCGCCGTTGCTGGCGGCAGCGACAGCGACGGTTGCAGCAGCCGTGATGCAGAGAAGAGGAGGCTCAAGGAGGACGGCTGTGAGGAGGCGACGGACTTGCACCTGGAGGAGTTTGAGGAGCTGGAGAAGATGAAGGCGAAGCCTGCTGATGCTGATGCTGCGGCTGAGGCGGAAAGCAGCGGCTGGATGAAGCGATGGGGGTGGTGGAGATGGGTCGGTGCGGGCGTGCTTGCGGTGCTGGTGCTTGCTGGCCTCGCCGCGGCTGCAGCCATTTTGGGACCTCTCATTTTCAAAGAGGCAAGTGTCAGCAGGTGCAGGTGATTTAGTTCGTAGATCCTCAATGTTGAGATCTCTCGATGAGATCCTCTATGAGATCCTCAATGAGATCCTCAATGAGAACTTGAGAATCTTGCTCGGCGTACGTCTGATCCTTGCTTCCTTTTGCTGTCACTGAGGGCCAATATGGACCAGCGCCGACGTCGTCGTTGGACCAGAGCCAGCGTCAGTTGACGCTGTCATCGCGGAAGCAACAGATGTCGCAGGGTCTCTGGTGAACAGTGCTACCGCTGCCTGCAGCAAGGTCGCCCACGCTGATGCCGATGGCGATGGCGATTTGTTGTCGATACTGTTCCTTGTTGCCGTTGCTGCCCACATATTCTGCGTGTGCAGTGCACAACCTTCAGTGCACGCCGTCTGCAGTGTCGCAGTGGCTGCCGGCACGGCCATTGCTACTGTTGTTGTTGCTGCTGCAATTATTGTCGCGGTCGCTGCTGTTGCCGCTTCTGCTGCTACCTCTATTGGTGCTGTCACCGTCGCCGCTCCCACCAACACCGCTTCTGCTGCTACCTCTATTGCTGCTGTCACCGTCATCGTCGTCCTTGTCAGTGTTGCTGCTGCTGCAGCCACAGCCGCATGTGCTGCTGTCATCCTTGCTGCTGAATTCATCATTGCTGGCGGCGGTGTCAACGTCGTTTTTCTTTCGCTGTTGTCGTCCTCATTGTCCTAGTTGTCGTCCTCGACTGTGGCGGCGTCATTGCCGTCGCCGCTGCCGCCATCGCGGCCATCGTCGTCGCCGTTGTTGTCGTCGTTGCGGTCGTGGTCGTCGTGGTGGTCGTCTTCGTCGTGTTGGTGGTGGTGGTGGTGGTGGTGGTGGTGGCCACCGCCGCCGCCGCCGCCGCCGCCGCCGTCGTCGTCGTCGTCGTCCTCGTCGTCGTCGTCGCAGCCGCCGCCGTTGCCGCCACTGCCACTCCCGCCGCCACCGCTGCCGCCGCTGCCCCCGTCGTCCTCGTCCTCGTCCTCGTCCTCGTCCTCGTCCTCGTCCTCGTCCTCGTCCTTGTCCTCGTCCTCGTCCTCTTCCTCGTCCTCGTCCTTGTCCTCGTCCTCGTCCTCGTCCTCATCCTCCTCCTCGTCCTCCTCGTCCTCCTCGTCCTCCTCGTCCTCCTCGTCCTCCTCGTCCTCCTCGTCCTCCTCCTCGTCCTCCTCCTCCTCCTCCTCCTCATCCTCGTCCTCCTCCTCCTCGTCCTCCTCCTCGTCCTCCTCCTCCTCCTCCTCCTCCTCGTCCTCGTCCTCGTCCTCCTCCTTCTCCTCCTCCTCCTCCTCCTCCTCCTCCTCCGCCTCCTCCTCCTCCTCCTCCTCCTCCTCGTCCTCGTCCTCGTCCTCCTCCTTCTCCTCCTCCTCCTCCTCCTCCTCCTCCTCCGCCTCCTCCTCCTCCTCCTCCTCCTCCTCGTCCTCCTCCTCCTCCTCAGTTTGCCCACATGCATGTCACCTGATTGGCAGTCGTTTTTTCCCATCTCTGGTTGTAAACTCCCTCCCAGCGTCAGAGTAGGAGCATTGTATTGCCCAAGTGTTGGAATATGCACGTAGACCATGCACGTATATGTCTCTTCCATACTGTGTCAACTGCTGCAGCATCACAGCCACTTGACAAGTCCAAGGCTAAGCGTGATGTGGCTTTGCTCAACTCAAGCAGCATGGAGCATAGAGCACCCTTCGTTGTTAACTTCGAAAACGACCCAGACTTTAAGGTGCTGTGTGAGAGGACATTCTCAGTCGCGGAAGTGCAGAAGCTTCGTGATGCAGTTAAGAACAAGTGCTTCCTCGTTGTCAACGTCGATGGGACAAGAGTCGGAAGCAATCTCTCCTGGGGAGTGACAGAACAGGGAAAGCACTTTCTCTTCACTCAATCCATCTTCAATTTTCACTACGTCAAGGACTGGGTGTATTTCTTGGAATCATTCCAAGGTGGTGAAGTGGACATCACAGCGGACGAAGAAGTCACAGTGCAGTTTCTTTACAACACGATCTGGAGGAACAAGGATACGTATGAACCTTTGTCAGAGGTGAATGTGCAGCCAGAGCAAAGCTCGTTCCCCTTGCTTCAGTTTCTGGAGTACCAATTCTTCNCCCCCTCTTCCTTTCCTCCTCCTCCTCCCCCTCCTCCTCCTCCTCCTCGCCGTTGTCATCCTCGTCATCGTCGTCATTGTCATCAACGTCGACGCCACTGCTACCGTCACCGATGCTGCTGCCTCGGCCACCGCCACTGTCACTGCTGCTGCTGTTGTCGTAGTCATTGCTGTTGTTGCAGTTGCTGCAGCCTACGCTACTGCCCCACTTCTGCCTCATTTGCAATCCCTGCGGATGTGGCTGGCTGTTGTAGTTGTGGTCAGTTTCACCTCATCTGCTGTTGTTGATGTCGTCACTGTTGTCTGTGTTGCTGCAGCCTATACTACTGCCCCACTTCTGCCTCTTTTGCGCACTGCCGTTGGCATTGTGGCTGCTCTCGCCGCCTACGTCGTGGATGTTGGTGCTGCTGCTGCCGTAGAGGCCGACACTCACATTGCCTGGGTTGCAGGCATTGCCATCAGCTCATGTACAGCTTTCCGGATGGAGGAACGTTTGGATGGCTGTTCTGAGCCTCACAATGCCATTGTTTTGGCCCATGCCAGGCCATGCCATGCCATGCCATGCCATGCCATACCATGCCATGCCATACCACGACATGTGCCATGCCATGCCATGCCATGTCATGCCATGCCATGCCATGCCATGCTGTGCAGGTCATCTTGCCCGTGATGGAGTGGGAGGAGCACTCACTGAGTAAGCCGGTGCTAGCAGCGGTGGCGGTGACGTCCATGGCGGTGTTCCCCGTGTTCATGCTGCCCACGGGGCCGTCGATGTGGGTGCTGGGCATCGTGTTTGACTACGTGTGGGGCTTCTGCCTCATCATGCTGGGCGCGTTCTTCGGCCAGAGCCTGCCCTACTTCGTGGGCCACTGGCTCATGCATGACCGCGTGCAGGTGAGCGGTCGCCGCCGCACGCGTCTGGGGTTTGTTGACTGCACGGAGGTGGACCGCAGACACAAAGTGATGCGGTGTAAAGTGGTTGCAGAGCATAGTGTCGTGTGAAGGAGCGCCTGGGTGCCCCCTGTGAGCCCATGTGGATCCATAGTGAGCCCGTGTGAGGTTGGATGCAGGCAGGCAGGCGTTGCAGTGGGTGTTTTGAACACTTGGAGGGAAGGCTGTGAGATTTTCTTTGAGGGCAATTCTTGTGCCGTCATTGCTGCCTACAAACTCCCATGCCTCAGCCTAACTTGTCATGAGTAGGTGTGACTTGTCATGAGTAGGTGTGACTTGTCATGAGTAGGTGTGACTTGTCATGAGTAGGTGTGACT
>SZWC01007202.1:28270-43068 GCA_023375785.1 Penium margaritaceum | reverse complement strand
AGCAGCAGCTGCTGCAACAGTAGCAGCAGCAGTAGCAATCAGCAACAGCAGCAGCAAGAGCAGCAGCAGTAACAAAAACAGAAGCAGCGGCTGCAGTAGCATCAGTAGCAACAGCAGCAGCGGCAGCCCCAACAACCGCCGCTACTGACGTCAGCACCCCTCTGCTAACGTCACTATTGACATCACTGCTGACATCATTTACAACAAAAAAAAGGGGGGGGGGAAGGGAAAGGGGGAAGGCCAAAGGGGTGGGTAGAATCCCCACCTCCCCAACCTCCTGCTGACATCAGCAACACTAAGACAACAAGAATAAAAAAGGAAACACAAGGGACACTAAGTCATGGCTGGTAGTCCCCGCCAGGAGGGGTCCTCCTCTGCTGGGGGGACCCCTACCCCTCCTTTCTTGCAGCGACTGCAGCAGCAGCAGCACCCGCCGCCACTGGAGCAGCAGCAGCCGCCGCCGCCGCCGCCGCCGCAACAGCAAGAGCAGCCGCCGCCGCCACGGCAACAGCAGCTACCGCCGTCGAACCAACAACAGCCAAAGCAGCAGCAACAGCAGCAGGAGCAGCCGTCGCCGCCTCAGCAGCAGCAGCCGCCGCCGCTGCAGCAGCAGCAGCAGCCGCCGCCCCTACAGCAGCAGCAGCAGCAGCCCACTGGTAACGTTGGCGGCAACCCTGACCCTCTTGTTGCTCTTCAGCAACAGCTCGCCGCCTTGACGCAGCAGCTTGCAGCGCTACAGCCAGTCGCCTCCCAAACCGCCACCAGTGTGCTGCCGTCGTTCATCCCTCCAGGGCACCCTAGCCCCGATGTGTCCGCTGCCACGTACTACCTGGCACAAGAGTAGACTCAGCGCCAATGGCAGACAGTGACCTCCGTCCTTGGCCCCACTCTGGGTGCCGGCCGCCTGCTCCGGGAATTCAACTCCCTGCACATGGGGGAGACCGAGACGGTCACTGCCTACTGTCAGCGGGCGGAGGACATCCTCCGTCGACTCGGCAAATCTGCTGTGCCCCCTCTGTCCGCGCTCCTCACCATCAAGCGCGGCGCCACCAGCGTGTACGTGGACGTCTTCGTCTACTACCTTCAGGACGTCCTCTCCACCATGGAGGCCCAGGGCACCCTCATGCCCTGGGCATATGAGCTCTTCCTCCGCATTGAGGAAGCTCGCCAGGATTCCCAGCTCCATCGCACGGAGGCCCTTGCATCCCCTGCCGTCGCCTCCCCTGCCGCTGCCTACGTGGCCGTCGCCTCCCCCGTCGTAGCTACCTCATCGTCTTCGACGAAGAAGAAGAAAAGTCGGAACAAGAAAGGCAAGGGTCCACCGCAACAGCAGTAGCCGCAGTCATCGACCGGGTCCAGCGGTGGTGGCTCGGTCTGCCAAAACTGTGTCAAGCCCGGGCACGGGTGGTACACGTGCCCTCTCTCGACGGACGAGGCGCACGTCATTGCCACCATGCGCCGCCAGCGGGAGCGCCGCCTCGCCTCTGCCGCCGTCGCTACTGCTGGCCCTGACACTCCGACCTCGTCTAGCAGCTCTGCCACTCCGACAGCTCCGCCTGTCCCGCAGACACCCGCGCCGCAGTAGTACTACCCGCAGCAGTACTACCCTCAGCCATCGGCACCTCCGCCTCCTTCGCCGGCTCAGCCCTCCTACTACCCGGGCTCCGGCGCCGTCACTCCGTACTCCGTCTACACTCCTGGGACGTCCTCCCGTGAGCATCTGCTGGAGCAGTTCATCGCGCTCCAGCTTGGCCTGCCTCGCCCTCCTCCCTAGGGAAGTGCGAGTTGCGTCACCTCCTGCCTTCCGGCCCATCCCTGTATCACTGAGACTAAGCTGCAGTCGTGTCCCGTCTCCTCGTCTGTCTCGTCGTCTCCCGTGGTCTCCTCCACCCCACTCCTTGACGACATTGCGTGGCTTGACGATTGGCAGTCTCATTTTGCGCCTCCTTCCACCGCGTCCGCGTCCCTCGCTTGCTGCCATGTGATCGTGAGTGATATGGCGACCCCTGTCCAGGACCCTGCTGAGACCTGGATCATCGACTCCGGGGCCACGCATCACATGACGGCCTCTCATGAGGCCTTCAGTATGCGCGGTCCTGTCGGCGATGTCTCCGGTGTCCGGACGGGTTCCGGACAGGTGTTGCCTGTCCATGGTGTTGGCGTCGTTCGTTTCCGTGGTCCGGCCGGTGACGTCTTTCTGACCGATGTTCTCTTCGTCCCTGGTCTCGAGCTCAGCCTCCTTTCCGTGACTGCCCTTGACCGCATGAGCATGGACGTTGTGCACTCGCGTGGTGTCGGCACTGTGTCGTTGCGTCCGTCTGGTCTTGTCGTACTGCACGCCACCGCCCGTGGCAACTTGTGGCACGTTCCTCGCCTCTCCTCTTCCCCTCCCGTCTCCTCCCCGTCGGCCGCCACAGGTCAGGTGTTTGTCACCAGCAGGCTTTCTCCTCAGCACACCCGCCTCTTGCACCGCCGCCTTTGCCACGTCCACTCTGCCGCTGTAGAAAGCATGCTCCGCACCCAGCCGGCCAAGGGCCTGGACCCGGAGACTTTATCTCTCCCGTGCCCCACTGAGTGCTTTGACTACGCTCAGGGGAAGATGCACCGGTCCACGTACCCCCTATCTTCCTCCCGTGCGTCCGCCCCCCTTGACCTTGTCCACTCGGACGTCATGGGCCCTCTCCCCACCGAGTCCGTCGGTGAGCATGGTCGCTATGCCCTCACTCTTACGGATGGCTATTCTCGCTACCGTTGGGTCTTCTGCCTTCGCCACAAGAGCGATGTCGCCCAAACCATTCAGGACTGACTTGTCCTCGCGGAGCGCGAGTGTGGTCGCCCCCTTCGCCGGTTTCGCTCCGATCGCGGTGGCGAGTACCTGGGTGAGGCCACGACCTTTCTGGCCTCCCGCGGGATCCACCATGAGATGTCTGCGTCCTACACACCAGCCCAGAACGGCGTCTCTGAGCGGTGGAACCGTACAATGGCCGATGCCGTTCGCACCATGCGGGTCGAGTCCGGTCTCTCCGATGGCTTCTATTTCGAAGCCATGGCCTACATGACCTGGGTCTGGAACCGGGCTCCCCACGGTCCCCTTTCCCGCCAGTCCACGCCCTACCAGCACTGGTGCGGTCGGCGTGCTGACCTCCGCCCGGCTCGCGTCTGGGGCTGCGTGGCCGTTGTGCGGCTGCCCGCCCCACAGCAGGGCGGCAAGCTCGCCCCCCGCGGACGCCCCTGCACCTTCCTCGATGTGTCTCGTCAGTCCAAGGCCTGGCGCTTCTGGGACCCATCCCGACACTGCATCGTCGAGTCCCGCGATGCCCTCTTCTTTGAGGACCTGTTTCCCCGCGACCTCATCCGCTCCGGCTCGTCCGTGTCCCTCCCGTCGCGTGGGGGAGTGGTGAGTCCGCCCTTCGTCCTGTCGCTTCCGGGTGACACATCACTCCGTTCCTCTGAGCCGGTAGCCCCTGTCACGTCCGCTGGCCCCCCCGGGCCAACAGTTCCAGCCGCGTCCGCTGGCCCCTCCGAGCCAGCTGCCCCCGTCGCGTCTGCTGGCCCCTCCGGACCAGCTGCCCCAGTCGCGTCCGCTGGCCCCTCCGCACCAGCTGCTCCAGTTGCGTTCCCTGGCCCCTCCGGACCGGCTGCCCCAGTCGCGTTCGCTGGCCCCTCCGGGCCAGCAGCACCTGTCGTGTCCGCTTGCCCCTCTGGGCCAGCAGCACCTGTCGTGTCCGTTGGCCCCTCCGGGCCAGAAGCACCTGTCGTGTCCGCTGGCCCCTCTGGGCCAGCAGCACCTGTCGTGTCCGCTGGCCCCTCCGGGCCAGCAGCACCTGTCGTGTCCGCTGGCCCCTCCGGTCCAGCAGCACCTGTCGTGTCCGCTGGCCCCTCCGGGCCGGTAGCCTGAGTCACTTCCGATGGCCTCACCGGGCCGACAGCCCCAGTCATGTCCGCTGGCCCCTGTGGCCCAGCAGCCCCTGTCACGTCCATTGGCCCCTCCGCGCTAGCAGCGCCTGTCCCGTCTACTGGCTCCTCCAGACGAGTAGCCCCGTCCGCCTCCGTCGGCCCGTCGGACTCAGGGCCATCTTCTGCCCGACCGCGCTACACACGTGGCCCAGGCTGCAGCCTCCGACCTCGGCCGACAGTGAGCGCGCAGACCGTCGCTCCGTGTGGCGCCTCGACCCCCTGTGGCTCCACGTGTCTCCTCCACTCCCACGGTCGTGAGTGGGGACCCTGGCACAAAGGCTCTCGGCATGACCACTTCCGCCATCATCGTAGACCTTCACCCGGGTTTTACATTGGGCTACGCCATGCTTCATCACGAGCATCTGCATGCTGTTGTGGCTGCACTCGCCCACATCCCACCTGGGGCTCGTGATGCACACGCCCTCTCAGTCCGGTCCACAGCGCGCCCGGAGGACCCTTCCACCCTATGCGAGGCTCGAGCTTCCCCTGAGGCCGCACATTGGGATGCTGCATGCGCCGAGGAGCTCGCTGCTATCCAACAGCACCACGTGTATGACCTCGTCGACCTCCCTCCAGGTCGGAAGGCCATTGGTGCCAAGTGGGTCTTTCGGCGTAAGTGGAAGCCTGACGGATCCTTGGACAAGTACAAGGCCCGCCTCACAGCAAAGGGGTTTGCTCAGGTCCCTGGGATCGATTACGACCAGATCTTTGCCACAGTCGGTCGGTTCTCCACTAGCCGGGCGCTATTTAGCCTGGTTGCCCAGCACGGGTGGGAGCTGCATCAGATGGACGTGAGCAACGCGTTCCTCCATGGCTTACTAGAGGGTGAGGAGCTCTACATGATGCAGCCCCCAGGCTTCGACGACGGCACTGGGAGAGTTTGGCGGCTGCGGAAGGCTCTCAATGGCCTGAAGCAGTCGCCTCGGTGCTGGAACCAGGAGATCAGCAGCACGCTTCTCCGTGGCGGCCTCCATCGCAACACCGCTGACCCCGCACTGTTCGTCAGCCCGCGAGGTCAGACCTTCGCCGCGGTTCTGGTCTATGTTGACGATCTCCTCATTGCGTCGCCAGACGCGGCTGCCATCCAGCGTGTCAAGGACTTGCTGCACGCCGCCTACCAGATGAAGGATCTCGGGTCTGCCCGAGTCTTCCTGGGCATGGAGCTCGAGCATGATCGCTCCCAGGGCATCCTGCACGTCCACCAGGCTGCCTATGTACAGACCCTATCCACTCGCTTTGCCGAGGACCTCCGCCTCGTGCCTAGCGCATCTTCACCCATGTCACCCGATGGCCAGGTGAAGCTGAAGAGTCATGACCCAGCTGTTGTGGGGGAGCCAGTTGATGTGACCACGTATCTGCGGGTCATCAGGTCACTGATGTTCTTGGCGACGACGACGCGCCCAGACATTGCGTTCGCCGTCAACCTCCTGGCCCAGTTCTCTCAGGAGCCGCGTCACCTCCAATTCGAGGCCGCGATTCGATTGCTGCGCTATGTCGTCTCAACCCCTCGACGAGGTCTCATGTTCCGCCGTCAGCCGTCCGTCGTCGCAGTGGGCTATACCGACAGTGACTGGGCCGGCAGTCCAGACGGTAAGAGTCGCACGGGCTGGATCTTTCTGGTCGGCGGCACAGCTGTGTCCTGGCACAGTGGCAAGACGAGGTGCATTGCACGCAGCACTGCTGAGGCTGAGTACGTGGCCCTTGGCTCAGGCGCGTGTGAGAGCGTGTGGTTGCGTCGTCTGTTGTCCGAGTTGCGTCAGTCTGTTGCATCCATCACCTTGCATTGTGACAATGAGAGTGCCATAGCCATCGCCGACAATGACGGTGTGCATCATAGACGCACAAAGCACATCAATATTGAGTATCACTATGTGCGTTCGTTGTTGCATGACGGTAGCATCAGCATCGTATGGGTTGAGACAGCACGACAGCTGGCTAACTTCTTGACCAAGGCACTGAAGCGGGACTCGTTCAAGAAGGCTGTGAGTTCAGTCGGCGTGCGTCCGTGAGTTGCCCTCTTTGTCTCCGCCTGCGTCTCTGCGTACCTTGGGGGAGTCTAGATGTTGACCGTTTCTCTGCCCGCCCATGTACACTACGCCTGTGAGTCATGGGGGAGTTTCGGTTTTTGCGCATCCCTCATTGTGCTCTGTTGTGTCCTCCCGGCTTGTGTGCATCGGCGTGCAGATGACTGACGGCGAGACTCGACGCTGATGGAGCGTCATCCGGTGGAGCCGACGCGCGCTGAGGTCTACTCGCAGTTCGCTGGAGCCTCCTCTCTCCGGCGACGTGCTCAGCTCCATCGACAGGCCTCCTCGGCGATCGTGCTGCCGGCGGTCACTGCCACCGCAATTGCTGTCTGCATGCGTCCAGCGCGTCCCGTCGCGTCTGCATCGTCATGCTCTGCCTAGGGTCCTTGTTGCATGCTGTATGGCCCTGTTCGACACCATGGACCACCGTAGGCACTGCCTGGGTTCGGGCAGCCATAACTCTTTGCTACTATTTTTCTAGCTGATTCTGACTGCATGACTACGTTCGCAGCGTCGGTATTATGGTATGGTCCAGTTTTCAGGCAAAACGGACGACGCCCGGGTTTTGGGCTGTCGGGCGTCTGGCAGGGCTCACCAAGAAAATTCTGCCAACCAGAAAATAGGTCCACAGCTATTTTCTAATTGGCTGGTTAGCTGAGTAACAACAAGTTCTAGCTCCTCCCCACTAGTGGGGGGAGCTAGTGAGAAAGTGCGTAGAAGCTTCCTAGCAACACAGCCGTTGACCGGGCGTCAGTGCCTGGTCAGACGGTGACGACAGTCACAGGTCATACACACAACGGCAAGGGTTTGGCTAGGAGACACAAGACACAGTGTCAGAATGCTTCAATATAGCATATGCAGAGAGAAATGACAAATGACAGGTCCAAGGTATAAATACCTGCCGCGGCGCACGGCGGGTGTCGCACGCGGCAGTCCAAGAGCTGTCCTAAAACCGGCCCAACACCATTGCTTTGGCCGTAACTCTGCGCATACATGTCAGAATCCTACGCCGTCTGAACCTAGACGTGCAGAATCAAAAGACGGACGCAGCGACTGGTCACATGCATGCATCCATCGACTGACAGTGAGCATACAATGCAAAAACATGCAAATAGGCCTCATGGCCAGTCCGCCGAAAGGCGCCTGCAAGACCTAGAAGACACAGCAAAGAGTCTTGGTGGCATATGGGGCTCTGGAACAGTGGTCGGTCAGCTCCAAGCGGGTAGTCCGCCGCCTGTCGTCGCGCCGGTGTCACCAGGGCCGCCTGCCTCAGGGATCTGCACGAGTATGGACACGGCCGAGTGGTCACGGTAAACTGTACAGGAACGGCACAAAGCACAACACTCCCCCATGACCCGATGGTACGCATGTCCATACGCGTGCAGCACTGGTACAACCACATAGTGGGTGACACAGACAGATGAGACGCAAACGTACATCCCACACTCAACCACTGTCACGCACAGGGCGAAGCCCAACAGAACGAATGGCCACCAGGAACTTTCCGTGGGCAAGTGCCTTCGTCAAGAAATCAGCACGCTGCAAGTCAGTGCCAACCCACATGATGGAGATCACGCGTCGCTCCACCAGATCATGAACGAAGTGATGCTCAACCGCAATGTGCTTTGTGGGAGCATGAAAAACACCAGACTTCTCCGCAATGGCGAGAGCACTATGGTTGTCGCAACGCAGCACAATGGCGGGTACTGACTGCCCAAGCTCAAGAAACAAGCGCTGCAGCCAAACTGCCTCAGCAGCCCCTGCCCCCAAAGCCACATACTCTGCCTCCGACGAGCTACGTGCGATGCAACCCTGCTTCCCGCTTCGCCAAGACAAAGCGGTACCACCGAGCAGAAACACGTAGCCAGTGCGACTGCGCCCGTCAGGGCTCCAAGCCCAGTCGCTGTTAGTGTAGCCGTCAAGGACTACCGAACACTGCCGACAAAAACAGAGTCCGAGATACGGCGTGGAGACCACGTACCGTACCACTCGCACAGTCGCGTGAAGAGCTGTCGCACGTGGAGCCTACGAGAACTGAGCGAGGAGGTTGACGGCGAACGCGATGTCGGGACGCGTGGTAGTGNCGGTTCCAACACCGTGGAGACTGCTTGAGGCCGTACAAGGACTTGCGCAAGCGCCAGACCTTGTCACCGTCCTCAAAGCCTGGTGGCTGAGCCACGTAGATCTCCTCATCCAAAGAGCCATGGAGGAACGCGTTGTTCACATCCATCTGGTGTAGTTCCCAGTCATGCTGAGCGACTACACCGAACAGAGCTCGAGCTGAGGTCATGCGGCCGACAGGGGCAAAGGTGTCAGTGTAATCAACTCCCTCAATCTGAGAGAACCCCTTGACGACCAAGCGGGTCTTGTAGCGTTCCAGTGAGCCATCCGGCTTCACTTTCTTGCGAAAGACCCACTTGACCTGAATCGCCTTCCTCCCAGGGGGAAGGTCGACCAGCTCGTAGACTCCGTGCTCTCGGATAGCGCGAAGCTCATCCTCGCAAGCAGCTCGCCAGGCATCAGCATCCTGCGATGAGAAAGCCTCCCTCAATGTGCCCGGGTCAGGCGCCATAGAGGGGGAACTCTGCGTGGCAAATGCACATGCCTCAGTGTCAGGCCTGACGGCCACGAGATCAGCTGCTGCATCACAGGCGATATGGAACTCGCGAGTGACCAGGTCGTGCCCTATGGGGCACGCTGGGTGTACCTCTAAAAGCTGAGTGCGGACACTCAGGCCTAAGGCCTTTGTGCCTAGATCACCGCTCGCGATGCTGCGAGAGGAATGCATGGGTCCGGGACCCGACGCTCGCTGAGCTCCGGAATCCAGTGGTCGAAGGCGACCACCGGGCTCACGGGAGTAACCGGAGGTCGAGGGGCGCACCTCAGGCTCAGGGATAGGTACGACCACAGGGACAGGTACCACCACAGCTGGTGAGGGCTGAGACGAGGTAGCCGGAGATGCCGTGCGAGGAGATGCGTGTGTGGGGGACACTGAGCCGGGGGTGACAGCGGGCAAGGCTGGCCCGGACACTTAGATTGGAGTGTCAGCCGACGTAGGGACAGGAGTGGGCTGGGCTGGGTGAGACGCCGGAGCAGGGGTGCCAGTGGACACAGGTGGTGATGCAGGAGGAGGCGTGAGAGCAGCGATACCTGTGGGGTGTGAAACAGGCTGAACAGGCGGGATCTCTGGACCAACAGCAATGATAGCCGGATCATCAAGTGCTAGAGATCGAGAGGGGACTCGAGCGGACACATCAGCCTGACGAGGAATGGTCGTTGGCGGAGAAGTCTCCCCCATCCTCCGAGGACCCTCACAGGAAGGGACATGAGCGGCAGAGAAGGCTGTGATCGAAGTCAGATCACGGTATGTGAGTGACTAAAAAAACAGCACGTCACGGGACTCGATGACACGACGGCGAGTGGGGTCCCAAAAGCGCCAGGCCTTTGAGCGGGGGAGATGCCAATGAAGGCACACAAGCGACCCCGAGGGGAGACCTTGGACCCCTGCTGGTCCTCGGTGTACCACACGGAGGCCAGGGAACCCCAGACGTGTGCGAGACGAAGATCAGCACGGTGGCCAAACCAGAGCTCGTACGGTGTAGCATGATCCGGAAGCGGACCATGCGGGAGGCGGTTCCAGACCCAAGTCATGTAGGCGAAGCCCTCGAAGGCGAAGGATTCCGGGAGACCGCACTCAGACCGCATGGCGCGGACCGCATCCTCCATGGTGCGGTTCCAGCGCTCAGAGACACCGTTCTGCTGTGGGGTAGCAGGAGCGGAGACCTGGTGAAAAATGCCGTGCTCAGCAAAGAAGGAGTCCATCTCACCGAGGAACTCGCCGCCGCGATCCGAGCGAAAGGTATGTAGCGTGTGGCGAGACTGACGCTCAGCCATCACGAGCCAGAGCCGAACCGCAAGGGCGGCGTCGCTCTTCTGACGCAGACTGTAGACCCACCGCATCCGGGTGAAGTCATCAGTCAGCGTCAGAACATACCGGCCCCTCTCGGACAGGGACTCGACCGGGAGAGGACCAAGCAGGTCCGAGTGGACCAACTCGAGTGGCCTCGGCACTCGGGAACGCAAATCAGGATAAGTGCACCGGTGCATCTTTCCCTGAGCGCAAAAAAGGCAGTCGGTCTTGGGTGGCTTCTCGAAAGAAGCCACATCAAGGCCAAGAGCGGGCTGTGTCCGTATGAGCTTCGACATAGTGTCGGAGCCCACATGACACAGGCGTCGGTGAAGCAACCTCTGGTGTTCTGGGGATAGAACACCAATGACAAAAACAAGACCAGAGGAAGGGGGAGAGCAAGGGGAGGATGGCCGAGCAATGCGGTACAAATCATCTACGACTGAAGCACGCAGGACAATGCTACGAGTGTCAAGAGTAGTCACCGTCCCTGAATCAACGGTATGCTCAACAAAGAGACCCATCAGAGTGCAGGCACGCACAGACAGCAGACTGAGCTCAAGATCAGGCACAAACAGCATGTCAGAGAGATACAGGGGGTCAGATGGACCATCAAAGCATACAACCCCAACACCGTGGACCGGTAAGGACTGACCACAGCCTGTACGAACAGAACGGACAGTCGTGACAGGACCAAGTACCACAAAGTCACTACGACGACACGCCATGTGGTGGGTGGCAACGGAGTCGATGATCCAAGTGCCACCGGAGTCACGACTGGTGGACGTCACTGTACAACGAGCAATGGAACACTCGGCATCAGAGGGACGCAAAGCCGTCAGGGGGAAGGAACGACGTACATCACGAAGGTGAGACTCATGAATCCAGTCAGTGCAATCAGGCCCAACATCATCACATGCAGACTGTGCTCCCCCACACGTGTCATCACGAGTCACGAGGACGGACGAACAAGCAGTCTGTGACCCACTCGACGATGACAACACACTCGCTCCTCCCTGAAAGCGAAGCGCCAGAAGATGACAAAGCTCGCCGATGGTGCGGTCACGTGGGTCTGGATCACTGCTGCTCGCTGGTGAGGACGCAGGAACAACTGCATTCATGGTCGCCGCGCGTCCAGAGGAGTGTGCGGGTGACGTGTCGGACGCGGTGCGGACAGCATGGGCAGCCTGAAGTCCGCGAGTGATGCGCTCCCAGTCAAGCGGCTGCTGGCACTCGGTGTAGCGATGGGCACCTCCACAGTTGTAGCAGTGTACGGAACGGCCACTACTACCACTGGATGACGACTGCTGCTGACCCGATCCGCGCTTCCTATTCTTCTTCTTCCCTTGGGCAGCTGCTGCAATGCCCTGCGTCTGCGTGGGTGTAGATGGGGTCGAAGAGGAGGAGGAAGATGAGGTCGTGATGGAGGTAGATGAGGGTGACTGCAGCAGGGAAGATGGTGGTGAGGCGAGGACTGCTGTAGCGAGGGAAGTCTCCTCATGTGCTACTGCTGCCTCGCGGGCCGATGTCACCTAGAGGAAAAGCTGATGGGCCCAAGGGAGCAGCTGCAGGATGGCTGAGAAAGGCTCGAGAGCAGCGTCGCTATACCGTGTGAAGATGTCGGTGTACTCCAGGCGAACTCCGAGCATGATTGTCCGAAGTGCCCACAGCTGTGTGCCCCCTGAGGTCCCTAGACGCATGTAAATACGCATGGCGCGGCGCCAGTAATCCGCCGCAGGTTCTGCTGGTCCTTGACGGAGCGAGTGGAAAGCACGAATGTGTGACGCACGCGTGGCATGCGTCTCTGCGGCCAGTAGGGACAACGCTAGATCCCAGCCTCCACGAGGATCAGCTCCGGTGCCTGTGCCAGCCTCGCCGAGGAAGGGGCGGAAGTCGACGACAGTCTCGCGTGGCATGGCATAGAGAAGTCCTCGCATGGCCCGGGCTGCTGTCAGCACCTGTGCTGGATCTGTAGACTGGTATGGGCTGTGGTAGTAAGGCCACACTCCCTCGGAAGTGGCCCACACCTGAAACAGGATCTCCCAGCAGTCAAATCCATCCTCGCTGATGTACCGTGGAGGTGGTGCCTCAAAGTCCTTTCGTTGCCGCTCCGTGGGGAGAGCAACCGCAGGCTAAGGAGGGCGAGAGACGGGGAAAACTCCTGGAAGGGGGTGATCACCGGGGAAGTCAGGTGACGATCGTATCGGGGACACGGGTGGAGGTCGGATACCCGTCTGCAGCTAACGGAGACGCTCCTGTAGAAGACGAATCTCCCGCTCCTGGGAGTCATCCTCGAAACCTGGCATGAATGGCTCGTCATCAAGGAGGTCCGCAGGTGGTGGAGAAACCACACCAGGAGGTGAAGCAGGCGGAGCACCTGTCACGAGCACCTGAGCCGAGTGCTGGGTGGAGGCCGCAATGCTGGCAGCTCCCTCAGAAATCCGCGAAGGAGCCGTGGACTGAGCACGCAGGAGCTCAGTAAGCGTGCGAATCGCGTGAGTCTGCTCTCGCTGCAGACGACGCATCTCCTCCTGCTGGCTGCGCAGGTCCGCAATGGCCTGCGAGCGAGGGCTCAATACTCCTGAAGAAGAGGAGGGATCACCTAGTCCCTTGTCCTTGTCGTCGGGCGAACTCATGTCGCCGCTCTCTATGGGACGAAATGTCAAGTTTGCCGGCTTTCAAAACCGTCTGCGTTTCTCGGGGATTTGAAACGCTGGAAACTTTTGACTTTCCGGGTGAAAATTTGGCTAAGTGTAATGCTGACGTCAGCAAGTGGTTGCTGATGTCAGCACGACCTGATGATGTCAGCAATTAGCAATGATGACGTCAGCTCGTCCCCTCCTTTTCTGTTTTGCGGTTCTGCGTGCGTGTGGAGCCGCTTTGCGATGGCGCGCGGCAGCTCCGCGGAAGCTGCGCGGCAGCTTCCGCCTTGCTGCTGCTGCAACTGTGTTGTCAGCTGCAGCAGCAGCTGCGTAGCTGCGTGTGCAGCGGTGGCAGCAGCGGCTGCGCTGCTGCTGCTGGTGCTGCGCGCTGCGGCTACTGCTGCGCGCTGCAGCTGCTGCTGGCTGCCGCCGCCGCGCGTTGCTGCTGGCTGCCGCCGCCGCGCGCTGCTCCTGCTGCCACTGGTGCGTTGCTTCTGCCGCCGCGACTGCCGCTGCTGCTGCTGTGCCGCTGCCGCTGCTGTGCTACTGCTGCCGACGCTGCTGCTACGCTGCTGCTGCTGCCACGCTGCTGCTGCGGCCGCTGCTGCTTCGCTGCTGCTGCGATGTTGCTGCCGCTGCCTCTGCTGCTGCTGCTCTGCTGCTGCGGCTGTGGGAGGACGGCTGCACGCACCGCAGCCGCCACACACCTCTGCGTGGCGGTACACGCCGCTGTTGCTGCCTCTACAGCTGCGATCTCACGTGGTGGGTGGAGTACGTTGACGGCGACCGGCTGTCTCCAACAGATCCCAGAAACTCTGCTGCAGCGGTGACTCTCACTACTGCTGCTCTGCTACGTCTCTGCTGCGCAGCTCAGTGAGAACCGTCTCACTGCTCTGATACCATGAGAAAGTGCGTAGAAGCTTCCTAGCAACACAGTCGTTGACCGGGCGTCAGTGCCTGGTCAGACGGTGACGACAGTCACAGGTCGTACACACAACGGCAAGGGTTAGCTAGAAACTATGCAGCATGTTGGGGCAGCAGCGTTGTTGATGCAGCGTGCGGGCTTCCACGCTCGTTGCTTAAGTCAGCTGCCCCCTCAGTCTGCTGCTCTAGAGTCTAAGTCTGGAGGCTCTGGGTTTTGTTACTCAGAAACGCGCGCGCCAGAGTTAGCGCCAGAAAGCAGCTGAAAACTGACAATGACTGAATAGGAATGAAGAATGAACAGCAATGGGGGACCCCTCCAAGTTCTAGCCCCCCCCCCAGCTCTGTAGAGCTTGTTACTCAGTCCATCAGCCAATCAGAAAATAGCTCAGTTCAGGCTGGCAGGTTTTCTCGGTGAGGCCTGCCAGGCAGCCGACAGCCCAAAACCCGGGCGTCGTCCGTTTTGCCTGAAAACTGGACCATACCATAATACCGACGTTGCGAACGCAGCCGTGCGGTCAGAATCTGCTAGAAAAATAGTAGCGAGGAGTTATGGCAGCCTAAACCCAGATAGTGCCCACGACGGTTTATGCTGCCAAACAGGGTCATGCAACACGCAACTGGGACCCTAGGCAGTGCACGACGACGCAGGCACGACAGTACGTGCTGGACGCATGCAGACAGCGACTGCGGCGGCAGTGACTGCCGGCAGTGCGACCGCCGAGGAGGCCTGCCGATGGAGCTGAACNGTGCATCGGCTCCACCGGACGACACTCCACCGGCGTCGAGTCTTGCCGTCAGTCACCTGCACGCCGATGTACACAAGCCGGGAGGACACAATAGAGCACAATGAGCGCAAACAACCAACACTCCCCCATGACTCACAGGCGTAGTGCACATGGGCGGGCAGAGACACAGTCAACATCCACACTCCCCCAGGGCATGCAGAGACGCAGGAAGAGATAAAGAGAGAACCACTCACGGACGCACGCCGACCGAACTCACAGCCTTCTTGAACGAGTCTCGCTTCAGTGCCTTAGTCAGGAAGTGAGCCAACTGCCGTGCTGTCTCAACCCACACGATGCTGATGCTGCCGTCATGCAACAATGAACGCACATAGTGATACTCAATGTTGATGTGCTTTGTGCGTGTGTGATGCATGCCGTCATTGTCGGCGATGGCCATGGCACTCTCATTGTCACAATGCAACGTGATGGATGGGACAGACTGACGCAACTCGGACAGCAGACGACGCAACCACACACTCTCACACGCGCCTGATCCAAGAGCCACGTACTCAGCCTCAGCAGTGCTGCGTGCAATGCATCCCTGCTTGCCACTGCG
>SZWC01007201.1:92925-103890 GCA_023375785.1 Penium margaritaceum | reverse complement strand
CACACACACACACACACACACACACACACACATACACACATACACACAAACACACACGCAAGCAAGAAAGCACTCATGCAAGCACCCAAACACGTTAGCACGTGAGCACACACACCCGCCGGCTTTTAGAAAACTACACAAGCACTCACCACCCTCACCACCTCCACCACCTCGACCACCTCCACCACCTCTCCACCACGTCAACCTCCTCCATCTCCACCCCCTCCACCTTTACCTCCAGATTCACCTCCACCTCCACCTGCACCTCTAGATCCACCTCCGCCTCCTCCTCCACCACCTCCACCTCCTCCATGGCCTATATGTCCTCCTTATCCTCCACCTCCACCACCTCCACCACCTGCACTGCCTGCACCACCTCCAGCTCCACCACCTCAATGTCCACCTCCATGTCCACCTCTAGCTCCAACTCCACCTCCACATCCACCTTCACCTCCATGTTGACCTCCACTGCCAACTCCACCTCCACCTTGGCCTCCGCCTCCACTTCAACCTCCGCCTCCACCTCCGCCTCCGCATCCGCCTCTTCCATCGCCTCCACCTCTGCCTATGCCTCTGCCTCCTCCTCCGCCTCTGCCTCCGCCTCTGCCTCCGCCTTCGCCTCCGCCTCTGCCTCCACCTCTACCTCTACCCCCGCCCTCACCTCCGCCTCCGTCTCCGCCTCCACCTCTACCTCCACCTCCACCTCCACCTCCACCTTCTCCTCTAACTCCACCTCCACCTCCACCTCTACGTCTGCCTCCACCTCCGCCTCTGCGTCCACATCCACCTCCGCCTCTACCACCACCTCCACCTCTGCCTCCATGCACACCCGCCCGCTCGAACGCACACACGAATGCACGCATGCACACACGCACGCACCCACGTACGCATGCAGGCACGCACTCACACACGCACGCACGCTTGCAGGCACGCACGCACAAACACATGCATGAACACATGCACGCACACACGCATGCATGCATGCACGCACGCATGCACACACGCACGCACACACGCGTGTACGCACTTACACATGCATGCACACTGCATGCGTAGCACGCACAGGATGTATGCTCATTGCTGATGATAGTTCCTGAAGTTTTTTGTTGCTGCTTTGTTGCTGCTTCACACAGTGTCCCCATTGCCACCTTCTTGCTAATGGAGTTACTGCCTGAATGTATGAGGCAAATGGAGGTTCAAGATGAAGGTGGCAAATGTCAAGTTTTGCGTGCTCAGATCCTCCACCCCCGCCGACCCCCGCGATGTCCAAACTGCGTCAGGACTCTTCGGCTGTCGCGCAGCGCGCCGACACAGACAGCGTTGGTGTCCTCGCTGATGCTCTCTCACTTTGCGAGAATAAAAACCACACAAGTCCACACTGCGCCCTCAGCTGCTGAAAGCGATGTGCTGCCAACGGCTTGGTCAGGAAATCTGCCAGCATCATGCTTGAGGGGCAGAACTTGATGTGCACTACCTCCTTTGCCACAAGCTCCCGGAAGAAATGGTAGCGCAGGTCGATATGCTTGGTGCGGGCATGGAACTCTGCATTCTTTGTGAGCGCGATGCCACTCATGTTGTCACAGTACATGGTTGTTGCAATTTTCTGCTGCTGCCCAAGACTTGCCAGCAGCTCACACAGCCACACTGCTTCCTTTGCTGCTTTGCTCAAAGCGATGTACTCTTGGTGGAGGAGAGAGCAACACACTCCTGCTTCTTACTCCTCCAGCTGATTGCTGCTCCTACAAGTAAAAACACAAAACCACTAGTTGATCTCCTTGTGTCCAGATCTCCGCCGCAATCTGCATCGCTGTAGCCAATGAGGATGGGACTGTTGTTGCCATTGAAGGTGAGGCTGAAGCTGTTGCTGCTGTCGAGGTAGAGCAGCACACACTTGAAGGCCTCCTAATGTGGCACACCCAGGTCGGCACAGAACTTGCCCACTTCTCACACTGCTTGGCTGATGTCGAGGCGCGTGCCAACAGCTGCATACATGAGGCTGCCGACTGCTGCTTGGTATGGTGCCTCCTCCATGCGGCTGCTATGATGCTTGCCGTGAGGAGCCTGTGTGATGCTCAGCTTTGCTCTTACTTCCAGCGGTGTCGCCACCTTCCGTGCACTTCCCATGTTGAAGCGCTTGACAACGTCACTCACGTAAGTGCTCTGCGACGGCTCTAAGGTCTGTTGCTACCGATCACGCTTCACCTGGAGACCCACGTAGAAGCTTAGCTCTCCCACGTCCTTCATGTTGAGCCTAGTTGCAAGAGACTGCTTAGAATCTTCAAGGAGAGGCTTTGAGTCAGAGGAAAGAAGCAATTCATCAACATAGAGCAGGATGATGACCTGGCTTCCATCCTGTGTGCGCCCATAGACTGCGTGATCTGCCTTGCTGCGCACAAAGCCAAGGCTAGCCAGCTGCTCATCAGTCTTGTGGTACCATGCACGCGGCGCCTGCTTCAGGCCATAGAGTGGCTTCACAAGCTTGCACACATGATCCTCCTGCCCTTCCACCACATACCCCTCTGGCTGCTCCATGTACACATCCTCCTCAAGGTCACCATTGAGAACTGCACACGTCACATCCATCTGGTGCACCTCCCGGTCCATGGCAGTGGCAAGAGCAAGGATTGCATGGATGGAGGGAAACTTTGCAACGGGTGCAAATGTCTCAGTGTAATATACACCCTCAGTCTGTGCATATCCCTTCGCAACTAGCCGTGCTTTGTACCTGAGCACTTTACCATCAGCATCGTGCTTGCGCCAAAAGATCCACCTAAAGCCAATCACCCGGCTGCAACGTGGAGCTTCCGCAAGAGTCCAGGTCTCATTTTTCATGAGTGCCTTGTACTCCTCGTCTGATGTGGCACTCCAATCTCCTGCATCGTTACTGCGCATGGCTTCGCTGAATGCTATTAAGTCATCAGCAGCGAGGAAGAAGAGCTCCAGGTCAGAAGATTCCTGTGAAGATGATAAAGTGCACAGGTTTAGCAGCTCCTCCAGCGGCCTCTATTTTCTTGAAAGGCACTCGGATCGCCACAGCGGCTCTACAGGACCATCTGCACCATGGTTGAGGCGAGAAGACCTCCGTGGCAGTTGTTGCTGCTTGCTCGGCTCCTCCTTGCCTGCTTCGGTTGCCGGCTGTTTCACTTCATTAGCTCCCTCTGCTGCATTGTCACCACTTCCTTCCACTTGCTCCTCTTCAGCCGCAGGCTCTTTGGCTCCAACTGGCTCAAGTGTCGGTGCAATGGTCACTGCATCCATAGGGCTCCATGTCCAGCCTTCATGTCCTCCTTGAATACCACGTCACAACTGTGGACAATCATGTGTGTGGAAAGGTTGTACAGCCGGTATCCCATGGTGTCATAGCCGAGGAAGGTAGCCTTCACACCCTTGGCATCCAGCTTGTTGCGGTTAGCGGCAGGCACATGGAAGGATGCACCGCATCCAAACACCTTTAGGTGCGTGATGGTCAGCCTCCATCTCTTCCACGCCTCCTCCAGCGTCATCAGCTGCACGGAACATATGGGGCTCCAGTTTTTCAGGTTCACGGCAGTGTTGACTGCCTCCGCCCAGAATGTTGGCGGGAGCTCGGCGTCCTTGTGCATGCTGCAGACACGCTCCATGAGCGTGCGGTTGGCATGCTCAGCCCCGCCATTCAGCTGCGGTGTTGCGGGTGGCGTCACCTTGTGTCGGATCCCGCGGTTCTTGAGGAAGTCATGGAATTCATTGGAGAGGTACTCGCCTTCGCCATCGGTGCAAAGCACTTTCAAACGCCTGCCACTCTCATTCTGTGCAGCAGCCACCCATTTCTTGAATGCGTCAAATCATTCATCCTTCCTGGACAAAAAGAACACCCACGTCTTTTGTGACTTGTCATCAATAAACGTGAGAAAGTAAAGCTTGCCAGACAAGGACTGTGATGGCGTGGGATCACACACATTAGAGTGCACAAGAGACAGAAGGTCAGCTGCCACCTTCCTCTCCCTTGTGAATGGATTGCCGGCTTGCTTCTCTTCGATGTAGCTCTCGCAGGCTGACACATTGGGCCGCTTCACCTCCTTCAGCTGTAGGCCGCGCAGCATCTGCTGCATGGAGATGATTGCGCCAAAGCCGAGGTGTCCAAGCCGGCGATGCCACAGGCCGATGTCGTTATCTCCCACTCTTGTAGCTGTTGCTAAGGTAGCTCCCTTCTCCAATGCCATGAAAAGACGGTAGAGGCCATCGTCATTGTCCACCTTTGCAAGCACCTGGCCTGCACGTGCTGAGATGGAGCAACCACCATTCTCAAAGCGGACCTGTAAGCCTTGGAAGGTGAGAGAGGAAACAGAGAGGAGGTTTGCTGCCAGCCCCAGAACATGGAGCACCCCCTTCTCACGATGTTCCATGTGCTTCCCCTCGACAGAAGCACAGAATACAATCTCACCCTCTCCCACCGCCATCTGCACATGATTGTCACCCATGTATACTCGCCGAGGTTCAATAGCGGTGTAGACAACAAACCACTCCCGGCGACAGGTCATGTGCCGAGTGGCTACCGCATTGATGATCCAGAACAAGGCAGTGTTGGCAGAGACGTGCAGGATCTGGATGGTGCTCATGAATCCAGTCTCCCAATCAGCAGCATTCGCAGAGGCGTCGGGCTGTTTCCCCGCTCCTACCCCAGCCGCAAGGTCTATCTTCTTCTTCCAAAATTTGCGCGACCAATGACCTAGCTTATTGCAGTAGTGGCACTTTCCCTTCTTCTTTCCTCCACTTCCACCACCATTGGTTGATGCGGCACCACCTCCGTGACTCATGTTGGTGACAAGGGCTACGTCCAGTCTGCTTCCTCCTCCCTCCTTGCGGCTCTCCTCCTCAAACAGCAGGCTCTCTTCCACGTCATCAAGTGAGAGCTTGTCAGCACGCTGGTCCAGGGCAGCAATGAGAGGAGTGTAGCTGCTAGGAAGGCCAGAAATAATGGTCAGAATGAGAACACATTCCTTGACAGGGTCCTCAATTGCAGAAAGCTGGTCAGCCAAAGCTTTCACCATGTTGAGATCATCAATAATGAAGCCCGACTCATCTATCTTCATAGTGTGAAAGTGACGACGCTGCTGCATGTTCATGAGGGTTGACTTGGAAGCATAGGTGGACTCAAGCTTGTTCCAAACCTCTCGGAGTAAGGATGCCGCGGACAAGGAGTTGCCGTTTGGCAAGGTGGAGGTAGATGGTGGCGAGGGCGCGGTCCCGCTTCTCGCTGTGGGAACGGGCCTCGGCAGCAGAGAGGGAGGATTCAATGGAGTTGGCCTCACTCACGTGGCTCCAGAGTCTCTTCTCCATCAGCATCATCTTCATGTTGATGCTCCAGTTGAAGGAGTTCTTGCCTTAGAACTTGGCGATGTTGATGCCGGCCACCACAAAAGCGGATGTTGCCATGTAGACAGCAACGTTGGCCCACGAACAGCCTCTCTCACACACCAGTGTGCAAGTGATGCCTCAGAGACAAGGCAAAGTCTTTTTCTGGCTTTGATACCACTGCTATAATCAAAGGCAGCCCTCAGGGAGGTGATCAAGCTCACCAAGAGCCGCTAGGAAGGACCAATTGCATGTGAGAGACAAGTTGTTGGCTGCAGAGATACAAATACGGAAGTGTGTGAAGATTTGCAGAGAGTGCAAATGGCTGGTTTGACTCATGGATGAAAAAGTACATTAGCACAGCTTTCTAACAAGCCTAAGTACACCTCATTTGGCACACGGATCTGGAAGAACCACCCTGTCAAAGTTTACCTCCTAGCACACTCCTAGCATAGCGGGATGAGCATCAGTCACAAACTCACACAAGAGAATTACCATCCTTTCCATGTGCACAACCTATAGTCTTGGAGCGGACCTTCCTTGAAGTTCCTTGAAGGTCCTCTTGCCACCTTTCTACCTTGAAGGTCGCTCCAAACCTCCCTGGCCAATGATTGTGGCCGTCATTGGTGCTGGTAGTCCAGGAGCTGGCACTTGAACCGGACCCATTGCCACCAAACCTTGAAAATCCATATCTCCTTCAAACGGACTCCAAATAGAGTTCCGTAAAGTGCTATAGAACCAGGAAAACATCTTCTATTCACCATTGTTACCTGATGATTTTTATCGAGCAACCCACTTTGGTCACTTCTTGGCACCCCATATGCAACAGACGCCAGACATAGGGAGCATGGTCATCTACGTGCGTTACCATCCGAAACCAATGAACAAAAGGTTGAAAACATTACAAACGTTCAAAACAATTTCAAACACCTGTGCACTAGGAACTTAGCAACTTGTAAGCCAGTATTTGTCGTTCTCACCCAAGGTTTTGCATTTTCGTCGGACTATTCTCTGCAAAGCGCGCACGCATCGTCCAGCACGATGGAATGCAACGTCCTCAACATGCAAGCTTAGACAATTTATTCCCATTTCTACTTTGACTACAAATCTACCGTTGACTACATTATTATTTCCTTATGTATCAGACTCTCCATCTTCCCTCATATACTTGCCCATTTCTTTAGAATTAGAAAACATGTCCCTCAATCTATTGACATGTGAAAATGAGCAATTCTGTTTTTGCAATATACACGTCTCCTACCAGGCGCCACAACTTCGGTGTCAGGCCGAACGGAGCATACATGGTGAATAGGTAGAAGTTGCAAGGTAAAACACGATCTGGAATTTGGGACACATGAGCAATTTACAGTCAGCGGTAAGTGCACTTTGATGACAAGTGTCGAAATGATCAAACATATGTATATACAAGGGTCAAGTTACGAATAAAGCATAGTCGAGGTCATTGGGTCAATTGTCGAGCGACTCCTGTAGAGTCATGTTGTGAGTGGTCAGATAGGAGAAGATCCGTAGAGAAGTCGGGGGTCTTCGAGAATCTACGGTGACGATGCATCTTCATGAATATGGATTTTTCTCGATGTGTGTCAAAATTGACCAAAAGCATCTGTGGCTTCCGTTCGGAGGTTCGCGAGAGTGATGAAAGCTGTCAGAAGGTTTGAGAATATCCACTGAGGGCGAGGCAGTTGGCCAGTTTTCCCTCGGCCGCCGGGGTTAATATCGCGGCCCTTTGCAACACAATGGGCTGTTTGGGTATAAACAGAAATGCCCCCTGGAGAACATTAGGGACCGGTGTACGTCTGGTATGTAACACTGTCCCCCCCTTTTAGCCGCAACGTCATGGCACGAGTGTGGATGTGGCCCAAAGACGGCGGTAGGAGCCGTCGATGAAATGATCGACGTCTTGGAGGTTGTCGTAGGGTTCCCAGCTGTTGTGTGCGGTGTCTTGGCCGTGCCACTTGACTACATATTCTGTCATCTTGCCTCACTGTTGATGGTCGAGGATGTCCTCAATAACGTACATTGTCTCTTTGTCCACTTAAACATGACGCGGAGAAGGGACATCTCTACCAGGGAAGTTCTCTCCAGGGTCTTGGTAGTGCTTGATTTTGCTGACATGGAACACCGGATGAACTTGCATAGTGTCGAGGAGTTTTACTCGCACAACCACAGGTGTTTGCATGAGCTCAATTTCAAACGGTCCCAACCATCAGGGTTTGAGCTTCAAACAGTGGGATCCGCGGAGCTAAATGTTTGCCGAGCTCAGGAAGATTCTGTCGCTAATAGTGACGATGTCGTTGCTGCAATGTTGGTCAGCGGCTCACTTCATCACTGATTGTGTCTTCGCGAGGGTTTGCCGTGTTTCTGTTGGATCTGGAGGAGAGAGGGAGCCTTGGAGCAGAGAGCATGTGGGACTCGAAGGGCATCACTTGTGCTGAAGAATGGTTGTTCAATCACTCAAAATGATGGAGTACATATAGAGCTAGAGCTTGGGCAAGTCAGCCCTCTCACAAGCCACACCACTTAGCCATGGAGGCTAAGGCTCACACACTAGAGTCCATAATCTCACACAAGGGAGGAAATCAGCCTAGCAATCAGGCTGACCACTCACACACGACCTAGAGAGCTAGAGAATGCTCTCATGGCACACTCCTAGTGGTCACATAACCCACAAACCCATGGAGAATCGCCATGTGTCCATGGCTAGCACACAAGGATCTCACCTCACCTAAAAAGTAAGGAGAGGTACCTTTATCCTAGTCAACACACTCTGACAAGGCAATCCTAAGACCAAGGACCTTTTTGGATATTTCTCCCATCAAGTCTTGACCCTGGACCTCTTGCCTTTTTCTTTTCTCAAGCTAAGGCATGGAGCCATCGCCCATGGTCACCCGGATATCGGCAGTCAATGACCCCGAAAACTACGAAAATTTATATCTCCCAGTCCGACCGTTGGATCGGCCTCAAACTTGGACCGTAGACATTTTGCCACCTGATCTTTCCAATGAAGAAGTTGGATTGACAAACAGAGTAGGCATCTGGTACTTTCTTGGAACTTGCTCCTGTGGACCTGAAACTGAGTCGGATGGCTCCTTTCCCAACAATCTCCCACTTTGCCGCAGTCAGAGTGGGCTGAGTCCACATACCTTCATGCAAAGCTGCTGCTTCTCACGGGTCACTGGCTTGGTGCAGAAATCAGCGACTTGCTTGCTCGTTGGAGTAAACTCCAGCTTGATAGCACCCTCCTGCACCATGTGCCTGATGAAATGATATGCGATGTCAATGTGCTTGGTGCGTGCATGGTGCTCAGGATTCTTGGCGAGTGCGATTGTGCTCTAGTTGTCGACGCGCACAGGAACTGGGATGGCTACACTCCCACTCATCTCTGCCATGAGACGCTGGAGCCAAACTACTTCCTTGGCTCCAAAGCTAAAAGAGACGTACTCAGATTCCGTGCTTGAGGTGGCCACGACCACCTGCCGCTCGCTGCACCAGCTGATGGCCCCACCATTCATGAGGAACACATGTCCAGAGATGGACTTGCGGTCCTCAGTGTTTGAAGCCAAATCAACGTCTGTGTAGCTGATGATGCTGTTGTCATTGCCGTTGTAGGTGATGCCGATGTTGATGGTTCCAGCAAGGTAGCGGAAGATCCGCTTCACTGCCTTCTGGTGCTCAGGTCCGTGGTTTGCCATGTGCTGGCTCACACCGCTAACAGCCTGTGCGAGGTCCGGCCTGGTTGCCACCATCAGGTACATGAGGCTGCTGCCGGCGCTCTGGTACTTCTGCCGCTCAGCTGTATTTGCTTCTCCATTAAAGCTCACGAGGTACTGCCGCGTCTCCAGCGGCATGCCGATGGGTTTTGCCTCTGCCATGCCGAACCGCTCCAAGACATCCTTGATGTAGCGGCTCTGCTACAGCAAGAGAGAGCTTGATTTGCGGTCACGCGTGATCTGGATACCGAGGAAGTATGACGCCTCCCCGAGATCAGACATCTGGAAGTGCTCCTGCATGGCGTCCTTGAACTCCTGCAATGCAGACATGCTGTTGGAAAGGAGGAGCATGTCATCCACATAGACAATGATGATGAGGATCTCATGCTCATGCTGCCAGCGATACACGCTGTAGTCACACTCACTGCGCTCAAACCCCATGCACTGCAGTGCTGCATCCAACTTCTGGTTCCAAGCACGCGACGCTTGCTTGAGGCCGTACAGCGACTTCTACAGCTTGCAAACCAGGTGCTCCTGGCCATCCATGACGAACCCCTCCGGCTGCTCCATGTAAATCGCCTCCTCCAAGTCACCATTCAAGAATGCGGTCTTGACATCCATGTGGTGAACCTCGAAGTCCTCACCTACTGCATAAGAGAGGAGCGTGCGCACAGAGGCAAACTTTGCAACAGGGGCAAAAGTTTCCGTGTAGTCGATGCCCTCCTGCTGCGAATAGCCCTTGGCGACCAGCCTCGCCTTGTAATTTTCCAGGTTACCATCTGCTCCCCGCTTCTTCTTGAAGACCCACTTGCACTTGATCACCTTACGTCCAGGTGGACGCTCAGTCAGCTCCCACGTGCCATTGTCCAGCTTCGACTGTATTTCCTGCTGCACAGGTTGCACCCAATCTGCCGCATCTGGTGACGCCATGGCTTCCTTGTACGACGTGGGCTCATCAGAGTCTGCTGCAATTGCGACGTTCATGTGGTCTAGTTTTTGGAGCATCCACAAATGCCCGCGCTCACCAGGCTTGTAGCGCACCCTGAGAGGGTACCTCCGACCTGGTCCTGGAGCATTAGCAGGCGGCTGACGCGGTGCTGCTGGCACAACTGCTTGTGCTGGTAGTGCTCCATCTCCCTCCTCTGTTTCTGCCGATGAGGCTGTTGTATCTGCTACATCAGACATGGGAGAGTAGAGTGATTCTCCCACTGCCACAGTAGAGGAAGGATCGGGAGAGACTGGGTCAGGAAGGATTTCTGCTCCCACAGTCTCGTCAGCTGCTGGTTCTCCTTCCTCCTCACACACAATGTTGGTGCCGATGACGTTGCTCCCGTTGAAGACGACATCCCTAGAGATGATGACGTGGTCCATATCCCTCTCGTAGAGGCGGTACCCCTTGCTCGCCACGTCGTAGCCAATCATCAGCATTTGCGCGCTCGTCGCATCCCACTTTTGCCGCTTCTCCTTTGGCACATACATGTGCGCCAAGCTGCCAAACGCGCGAAGATGACCCACGCTTGGCTTCTTGCCAAACCACGCCTCGTACGGCGTCATCTGCTCCAGGGCCTTGGTTGGACTACAGTTCTTGATGTAGACTGCAGTGCTCACGGCTTCAGCCCAGAAGTCATAGGTCAGCCGGGCCGCGTGCAGCATGGAGCGCGCCGACTCCACAATGGTACGATTGGCATGTTCTGCTACCCCGTTCTGCTACGGCTAGTACGGCACGGTACGCTGCGCCTTGATGCCAGCTGGTGCGAGGTAGTCCTGGAACTCCTTGCTTAGGTATTCTCCACCGCGATCGCTACGTAGCGCCTTGATCTTCTTGCCAGTCTGGTTCTCCACCATGGCCTTGAACTCCTTGAACCTGTCAAAGCACTGGTCCTTGGAGGAAAGGAAGTACACAGCA
>SZWC01007201.1:69883-92894 GCA_023375785.1 Penium margaritaceum | reverse complement strand
GCCTTGATGCCAGCTGCTGCGAGGTAGTCCTGGAACTCCTTGCTTAGGTATTCTCCACCGCGATCGCTACGTAGCGCCTTGATCTTCTTGCCAGTCTGGTTCTCCACCATGGCCTTGAACTCCTTGAACCTGTCAAAGCACTGGTCCTTGGAGGAAAGGAAGTACACAGCATTGTAACGGCTGAAATCATCAATGAAGGTGAGAAAATACCTAGAGCCTCCAAAGCTCTGGGTCTGCAGCGGTCCGCACAAGTCCGTGTGGACCAGCTCCAATACCTCTTTCGCAATCTCCAGTGCTCCAGAGAACGCCTCGTGGTGCTGCTTCTCCTCCAAACTGCCGATGCACAACTGCTGCTCAAAGTTAGAGATGGTAGGCAGGTCACGCACCATCTGTTTTGCTTGAAGCTACTGCAAGACGCGCATGCCGATGTGGCCGTAGTGCGCATGCCAGATTTTGCCATCTGTCGCCTGCACCACTGCTGCAAGACTCCGCTCACGCGGGATCTTGGTCGCCCCCAGCAGGCGGTACATGTCGCCCTCCTTCACCGACCTGGCCAACTCCTCTCCTGTATCCTTGTTGAGGATGTAGCCATAGTCATCATCGAAGAAACGCGCAGTCCTGTGTTTGTAAGAGAGGAGACTGAGAGGAGGTTGAATGCAGCATCAGGTACATATAGCAGGCCATGGAAAACTCCCACTTCAATGCCACGCGGGGTCTCTAACCACATCTCCACAATCCCAATCCCCTCAGCATACACCACCCGATCATCACCCAAAGCAATCGGACGGGGGGGAATAGAGAGTAGCTGCGTGAACCACTCCTTGTGGTGCGTCAGACTCTTGGTACACCCTGAGTCCTTGTACCACGCCAGATTCGCCTTTTCCTTCTACAACATGTTAGACTTCGCCATGAAGAGGCAGTCGCGCACCTCCTTGGCGACATTCATATTGCCAAAATGGCGCACGCTAGTCTGGTTCTGTTGGTGCTGCTGGCGTTGTTGTGACTACTGCTGCTGTTGCTGTGGATATGGCTGCTTTTGTTGCTGCTACTGCTGCTCCTTCTGGTCCCTCTTGAACTTGAAGCACTCTTTGTTATAGTGCCCCTCTTTCTGGCAATAGTGGCACTTGCCCTTCTTCTTGCCTCTCTACTGCCCGGACTGCTACTGCTGCTGGTTGCGTGAGCCCATGGCAATGAAAGCTGCTTCACTGCTGCTGTTGGCGCCATTGCGCTTTGCTGCATTGCGACGCAGTTCCACCTGCACCAAGTGCGTGCAGATGAAGTCGAGGTCGAGAGTCGGCTGGCACTCCAACGTCTCTCGTACCGTGTTGTAGCTGGTTGGGATTCCCCTCAGTAAGAGGAGGATGAAGCGCGTCTCTTCCACAGGGTTGCCGGTCGCTCTCAACTGCTTCGCCAGCTCCTTTGCCCTGTCCGGATACGCCTCCATCCCTTCACCACCCTGCATTTTCAGCGCCATCATCTTCTCCTCCAAAAGCATGAGGAATGCAGGATCCTTGCTCTCATACTTCTTGCACAACGTGTCCCACCCCTCTTTTGCAGTAGCCTTGTCACTCACGTACTGAAGATGCGGGTTGGAGATGGTGTTGACAAGCAGCCTGTAAGCCTGCCTGTCCTTCTTCTTCCACTCCTCATATACTGCTGCTATAGTTGTAGATGAACTTGCATCTGCTGCACCTTTCTGTGGCGTCTTCCCTGCCACCACCTCTGCTGCGGTGATGCCTTTTGCCTCTGGAGGCGGAGCGCGCTCGTCGCCGCTCACCACCTCCCATAAGCCCCTCTCCTCCAAAATGAGGCGGGTACGGATCTTCCAGAACGTGAAGTTGGCACGTCCTTCCAGCCTCTCCATGGGCTGGGCTGCTGTTACCACGCTTGCTGCTGCCATTTTGAGCCTTGGTGATGCTCAGCGCTGCCCTTGAGTGGCGGCGCTACCCCTGCTTCTGCTGCTGTTTCAGCCACAAATCTGTCTGTCAGAAAATGGACTGTGGAGGCCAGCAGACTGGGAATTTTGAAAAAGTGAGCCCACAACTGGAAAATTCAGCTCAAATCCTTTCAGATCGACCCATAAAACAGGGTCATCAACAGGGGATTTTAAGAGATATGCCCCTTTGAAAACAGGATATGCTTCTGCTCCTACTTCAACTCAGACCATCCAGCTTGTAAACGGCGTTTCTCCCAAACGAATCAATGGAATGCAAATATTTTTGCACCAATAGAAATCTTAGGAAAAATACTACAATTTGCATGTACCACTTTTTAAATTTGACAAAGAAACAAGAGAGTTATGGTCATCACAAGGCGATAGTCTTACTCATAGAGAAGAGTGTAGCCCTAGCCGACCTCGTTTTGAGCATAACTCTCAATCCGACCGTTGGATTTTTGCGATTTTGGGCTCGTTGGAAAGCTTTTCTCTTTATCTTGACATTCTAGTTGTTGATTGTCAAATCTGGTGAAGGTTTCATCCTAACCTGTCACTCTCAAAGTGACGGCCTGTGCTGGCTGAAAGTGACAGAACTTAGCTCTGATACCAAATGTTGGATCTGGAGGAGAGAGGGAGCCTTGGAGCAGAGAGCATGTGGGACTCGAAGGGCATCACTTGTGCTAAAGAATGGTTGTTCAATCACTCAAAATGATGGAGTACATATAGAGCTGAGCTTGGGCAAGTCAGCCCTCTCACAAGCCACACCACTTAGCCATGGAGGCTAAGGCTCACACACTAGAGTCCATAATCTCACACAAGGGAGGAAATCAGCCTAGCAATCAGGCTGACCACTCACACACGACCTAGAGAGCTAGAGAATGCTCTCATGGCACACTCCTAGTGGTCACATAACCCACAAACCCATGGAGAATCGCCATGTGTCCATGGCTAGCACACAAGGATCGCACCTCACCTAAAAAGTAAGGAGAGGTACCTTTATCCTAGTCAGCACACTCTGACAAGGCAATCCTAAGACCAAGGACCTTTTTGGATATTTCTCCCATCAGGTCTTGACCCTGGACCTCTTGCCTTTTTCGTTTCTCAGGCTAAGGCATGGAGCCATCGCCCATGGTCACCCGGATATCGGCGATCGATGACCCCGGAAACTACGAAAATTCATATCTCCCTATCCGACCGTTGGATCGGCCTCAAACTTGGACCGTAGACATTTTGCCACCTGATCTTTCCAATGGTGAAGTCAGATCAACGATCGGAGTAGGCATCTGGTACTTTCCTAGAACTTGCTCCTTTGGACCTGAAACTGAGCCGGATGGCTCCTTTCTCAACAGTTTCCCCCCAGATGGTGGTGAAGTCTCGACGTTGAACATCGACCGTGGGAATGTTGCTGCGGCTTTGTAATCTAGCTGGAGTGGCAGGACGTTTGCCTTACACCTCTTCAAATGGGGTTTTACGTGTTGCAATAGAGATTGCCGAATAATGTGCAAGTTCAGCGATCGGGGGTTTTTCATGCCCAATCTTTCCCCTGATATTCACACGGTGTTAGGAGAAGTCGTTCGAGCGTCTGATTTGTCTTCTTGGTTTGACCATCGGTTTGAGGATGAAACGCCGTTAAACGTTAAATTCTGCTACCATAGCGAGTAATCCGTTTGCGCAAAAAACGGCTGGTACATCGAACATCTCTGATGCTTGTGATGGTTCTCAGTATGCCATGTAGCCATGCAATGTTGTTTCAAAACAGCCGTGCTCTTCCCTCGGCGGTGACGGTGGTTATTGTGAGGGTGAAGTGCGAAACTTTGGAAAACCTGTCAACGACCATAAAGGTTGCGTCATATCCCTCAGGGGTGACCGGTAATCTCGTGACAAAGTCCATGGAGATGTCTGTCCATGGTTCCCGTCGGAATAGGAAGCGGTTGCAAAATTCCGGGTGGCCTGGTACGATGGGATTTCCGTCGCTGACAAGTGTCACAGGTTTTGCAGAAGTTGTCCACGTCGTATTGCATCTTGTCCCACCAATAGTTTTTTGCCAGTTTCTTTATAATCATGTCCTCTCCGAAGTGTCCACCTAGCCCGGTGTCCAGGCATTCTTCAAGCAGCATACGGCAAAGTTTGTCGTTTGGGGAAACAACCACTTGGTGAGTGAAGCGTCGTCGCCAGTAGGGTGCGTTGAGCCAGAATTTGGTTTTATCATATCTGCCGTGCTGGTCGTAGCCTCGCGCAAACAACCGCTTGAGGTACGGGTCTTTCAGTAGTTGTAGGATTGCCACGTCAGCCATTAAATGTAGTCGGCGGCCGAGTGCATCCGTTGGATTGGTTTTGCCAAACCGGTACCTGATTTTACAGTCGAACCCGAACTCAAGGAACTCCATCCATTGGGTTTGACATCAGCTGAGATTTGGTTGCGTCTTAAAACACTTTGAGGCATGCTGGTCGGTGCGCATGATGCATCGGCAACGCTCCATGTAGCATCGCCATGTCTTGAATGCGTGCACAATCGCCAGCATCTGGTTTCTATGGACCGCATAGGTAAGTTCCAGTCCTCGTGGTTTTTGAGACATGTAGGCAACCGGTTGTTTTCCATTGCCATGGTCTTGTGGAAGAATCGTGCCAATGGCTTAGTCTGATGCATCCGTAGCCATGACGTAGTCTGCCGTCAGATTAGCTAATCGTGCGGCTGGTGTCGAGGTTAGAGCGTTTTGAAAAGTGGTGAACGCTTCTTGTTTGTTGTCTCCCCACTGCCACTCGTTCTCTTTTTGAGTGAGGTTGGAAAGAGGCACTGACACTCGGGCATAGTCCCGTACAAATTGCCGTCAGTAATTGCAAAATCCAAGAAACACCTGAATTTCTTAAATTCAGGTGTTTCTTGGATTCCCAATGTCGGTGGCTGCCACGCGTATCTGGTGATATTTGTTGCGTACGTCGATTCTTCTAAAAATTCGGGCTCCTCAGAGCTGGTCAAAAAGTCCATCAGCTCGAGGGAGAGGGTAACGGTTCTTGATGATAGTGTCATTCAAAGCCTGGTGATCCACGCACATCGGCATCTTGCCATTTTTTGTTTTCACGAATACTACCAGTGCGGTGTATGATGACGTCGATGAACGGATGAACCCTGACCAAGCATCCCGTTGAGCTGCTTTTTCAACTCAATTAGCTTGTGATTGGTCATCTAGTAGGCCCCTTGGACGGTAGGCCTCCTTCCGGGCTTTAGTTTGATGCGATGGTTGATGCCTCACGCAGGAGGTAAGGTCTTCGGGAGTTCGTCAAGGAAGATGTTTGCAAACTCCTGAATGGGGGATGCAAACTCTTTGGGTACCATAGCAAACTTTGTCAAGGCCAATGAGGCAGATGAGGCCGATGATGCATCATCCGTTGCCACTTCCACTTCTACCATTCGCTTGAGATGTACGAACCAAGCGCAACCTCCTTGTCGTAGATAGTGCTTGGCCACATTAAGCTGTATGGGATACAACGGTTGTCGCTTTTTGGCTTCCATGGCTTCCTCTGCTACTTCCACTTCTGCTGCTTTCACTGTCGGCTTCTGTCCCGCACAAGGAAGTTTTCATTTGGCGCTGTCAATCTTTGTTTTTCCTTCTAACACCGCTGGTTCGGTCTGTGAACCCAGCTTGCGAACCATGTCGTTGCCCAGAAAGCTGTGCGAAGCTCCTCCATCTAATAGTGTCGGTACCGTCCTTCGACTTCTGCATCCTCAAGGTTAGAACTTTAGGAGTATTGCCGGTTGGTCGTCCTCATACCCCTCGTCAAACTCTGCTATCTCAGAAACCCTCGGCAGTGATGTGGGCCATTTAGATGGGCAATCCTTTGGCGTAGATTTCTCCTCTGAGACAAGTGTTGCGCCTTTTCCTCCTGTCCGTTGCCGTTTCCCGACACATTTTTCAACGACTTCTCCCTTTCTTTGGCCTCCTACTTACTCCGACAGATGTGAGCGATGTGCCCAACTATTCCACAGTTGTAGCAGGTTCACGTATCTCTCTGGTTGACAATGTCCATTTCCATTGGAGTCAAGGAGTCCGTCGACTGCTTTCTTCCATTTCCACAATTATTGTGGTTGGGAGGTTGCCAGCCGTAGGATTCTTGGATCCGAGCATTGTAGTCGGCGCTGTTAATCCTATCTACTGCTCCAATAATCCGCGATGAATTGTTCAGGATGCTGATAACAAGGATTACTTGCTGGATATCTTGCTTGAGGCCATTGTTGTTGTGAAAACAGAGTTCCTCGGGGGCGATGTCAGCTCCTGCATAATCTCGCGGAATCTCAAATTATGCTTTGCCATGTTGAACTACTGACAAAGACACTGGAGCTTGTACCGTGCGTCAGACTTCTTCTTCATTTTTCCAAAGCATACGAGTATCACACATGAGAATTCATTCTAGTTTGTCGGTGGCGTCAACGTATCTTGCCATAATGGGTTGATCTGCTCCAAGGATAGAACGTCTGCGGTCTGTGATGTGTAACGGGCGCCGTGGGTCATTGATGATGCTCTGGTGGTCTCTTGCTGTCGTTGGATGGTCTTTAGATCGGACCACTAACATAACGCCATGCCATGCAAAAGCACGGCCGCGAGGTCAATGATATTTTGATTGACATTGACCCTAGGAGCGGTGAAGTACACACCTCCAAACTTGTCAGGCTCATCCAAACCGTTGGTTCTTCTGAGTTTGCAAGATCAAACGGTTCAGGTGGAGCCGGATGAGTTTTAGGTTTCCTCAAATGTTCAAAATTTCTCTGAACAAGCACCACTTCACGTGTGTTTGCATTGCGAAGAGCCTCCATCGCGATGTTGAGTTGTTGGAGCAGGTGGTAGTTGACTCCCTCAAGTGTCGAGATCATGTTCTCCAGTTTCTCATTGATCCGCGCCTGTTGTCCACTGCCACTGTCGTCCCTGCTATCGTTGTCGAGGCTATTGGTAGGGACAGTTGGTTCAACGCCATTTGGTCCGTGACCGGGTTGGTCCCAAAAGCCGTAGGGATTGTCCCAGCTGCTGCAATGCCTGCCATGCCAACATTTGCAGTCGCTTCAAGGTTCCCGTGCATCAGCACGTTCTACTCCTCCATCGCCAAAGTCGTTCCCAAAGACCTGCTGCTAGTTGTTCGTTACGCTTGCTTGCTTCACGTCCTAGTTGCAAAGTCTACAAAATCTTGACATGCAAGGTCGCTAACGGCTTGTGCAAGGTAGTTCTCTGGATGAGGAAAGTAGTCGGATGCCTCTCTAGCACCACAACACTCTGATACGAAGTGTTGCGCCAAACGGAGCATAGATGGTGAAGACATAGAAGTTGCAAGGAAAAACATGATATAGAATTTTGGACATGAGCAATTTACAATTTGCAGTCAGTGTACTTCGATGACAAGTGTCGAAATGATGGAACGTATACATACAAGTGTCGAGTTACGAATGAAGCATAGTCGAGGGTGTTGGGTCGATTGTCGAGCGACGCGTGCGAAATCACGTTGTGAGTGGTCTGATTTGAGAAGGTCCACCGAAACGTTGGGGGTCTTCGAGAATTGACGGTGACGATGCATGATATATCTTAATAAATCCATTTTCTTCTCGGTGCGTCAAGAGATCCACCAAAAGGTCGTGACACTTCTGATCATAGGCTTGCAAGGGTGGTTGAAGCTGTCAGAAGGTTCGAGAATATCCATTGTGGACAGGGCAATTAGCCAGTTTGTCCTTGGCCATCGGAGTGAATATCGCAGTCCTCGCGACGCGATGGGTTATTTGCGGAACAATAAAAATGCCCACTAAAGAAGATTAGGGAAGCGTGTACGTCTGGAACGTAACATTCAGGGCCTCGGAGGAGATATTCCATGTCTATGGTCTTCAATCACTGTCCGACCAATCGATAATAATCACCTCAAGCCATAGTTCAGGGACCTCTTTGGAACATTCATCAGCTTTAGAGCATGTGCGTCATTGGTCAATATGGAATTGTAATCTTCAATTTCTACGATGATCATATTCCCATTGACGTAAGAAGTTTCAAGGCTTAAACTTGCAAACCTAACATAGAGAAAGGTATTTTTACAAATATCTAAAATGAAGGAATTTGTGCAAATGAGTTAGAAAATGATGAAAGAAAAAAATTATCCATAAAATGGGGTTGAATGAACCATGCTAAGCCAAAACAAGGGACAAGAAAGAAAACCAACCAAGTAAGCGCTTAATTGGAAGATGTTTGATTTGACACTTTTGATGACAAAGACCTCTTGTTCACCGAGCTAACCCCCAAAAACACAAGACAAAGACAAGCATATAACACAAACACAAATTTCTACGTAAACAGAGGTACAACCATGTATGGAAAGATATAAGTATGCATACAAAACGAGATGTAAACATTACCAAAAATCAATCACGAGTTTGCGTACAAATATACATGTAGATATAGATATTGATGTAAATCAAGGAACACATAAACATAAAATACATACTTTCTCAACAATCATTCAAAGACACATTTACAGACAATGCACGTCTAGATATATGTATTTGTGTAGGTGAAGAAAGAAACACAAATACATATACAAATACATGTGGAGATATTAATGTAGATAGAGATGAAGTATTAGACACGCTTACGAATGAAAATACATACACATAAAAACAGAGAATGAGATAGAAACATAGTTTAGGACATGGATACAAACACCTATACATATATATACATATGTATGCAGATACAGATAGACATAGAATGAACAGAACACTTACAGATAGAGTTATTGGTTAGCTTAGAGACCAAACGCAGATATGAGTGCAAGTTTAGATATATGTTCATTAGAGCATGTATGTACATGGATATGTTGGTTTTTTTCACATCTCTCATTGTGCTCTGTTGTGTCCTCCCGCCTTTTGTACATCGGCGTGGAGATGACTGACGGTGAGACTCGACGGTGCTTGAGTGTCTTTCGGTGGAGCCGACACACGCTAAGGACTACACGCAGTTCGTTGGAGCCACCTCCCTCCGGCGACGCGCTCAGCTCCATCGGCAGGCCTCCTCGACGGTCGGGCTGCCGGCGGTCACTGCCATCGCGGATGCTGTCTGCATGTGTCCAGTGCTAGATCTGATTGTACCGTTGCGTCTGTAGCATCCTGCTCTGCTACGAATCCAAATCTCATGCTAGCATGGCACTGTTGTCACCAGGGACTAATGCAGGCGCTGCCTGGGTTTGGTCAGCCATAACTCCTCATTTCTATTTTTCTAGCTGATTCTGACCACTCAACTGAGTTTGCAGCATTGGTATCATGGTATGATCTAGTTTTCAGGCGGAACAGATGACGCCCGGGTTTTGGGCTGTCGGCCGTCTGGCAGGGGTCACGAAGAAAATCTGCCTGCCTGAAAAGAGAGCTATTTTTTAATTCGTTGGTGAACTGGGTAACAAGCCCTACAGAGCTGTGGGAGGGTAGGTCTTGGAAGGGTCTCCCATTGTGTCTCATTCTTCATTCCTAATCAGTTACTTCCAGTTATAGGCTGCTTTTTGGCGCTAACACTGGCGCGCACATTTCTATATAACAAACCCAGAGCACTCAGACTTAGACTCTAGAGCGGTAGACTGAGGGTGGAGCAGACTAAGCAACGAGCATGGAAGCCCGCACTCTACATCAACAATGCTACTGCCCAAATCTCCTACCAAGGATTTCCAGCTTGGTATCAGAGCCAGAGCGTAGAAGCAGCAGCAAAAGACTAGCGTACACGTGCTAGACAACGCCGGCGGACCCCCATACGCGCCACTGCAAGGATTGCAGCCGGATTTGTTTTTGCAGCATTGACCAGCCTTGTGGCGGCGTCAGGATTTTCCCTACAACCACTAGGCGAAGGGAAATGCTGCCGGATTTTTCCAGCAGCACTCACCCCCACGAGTGACGTGAGGAGGTGAGCGGCTAGGGACGTCACGCACCACGACGACGACGCACGTCGCAAAATCAACCAGGTGTGACCGTGCTACAAGCAGCAACAGCAATAGCAGCTTGAAGTAGCAGTAAGCACTGGTAGCAGTAGCCAGCAATAACTATACGTAGTAGGAGTAGCCGGCAGTTGCAGCACCTCGTAGCAGCTTGTAGCAGCAGCGGCCCACAATAGCAAGCAGCAACAACAGTTAGCAGTAGCAACCAGCAGTAATAGTAGTGCGCAACAGTAGCAAGCGGCAGCAACAGCCGGCTGCAGTAGCGGCAACAGCAAGCAGCAGCCAGCAGCAGCCTGCACCAGCCAGTGGCAATAGTTGCAGCTCGCAAAATTAGCAACTGTAGCTGTAGCTACTCGTAGCCCACTACCCGTAGCGAGCAGCCAGCTATGGGAAGCGAGCTCGCTGCTCCCTGCTTGTAGTCCAGAGCAAGCAGCGAGCAGCAAGCAGCCAGCTTGTTGCTCATTGCTTAAACTTTGCAACAAGAAACGAGCTTGTTGTGACGGCCGAGGAAAAAGAAAACAAAAATTGCCCACCCCGTAGGTGGCTTTGTAACGGCTTCAGCTAGCACCACAACCGCTCCAGCAGTCATAGCAACCGCAGCAGCTCAGCAACAGTAGCAACAGCTGCTGCTAGTGCAGCAATCACATCAGTAGTAGCAATAGTAGCAACTACAGCAGTTGCAGAAGCCGCTGCTACAATAACAGCCGCAACAGTAGCAGCAGCAGCAGCATCACCTATAGCAGTAGACTAGTAATAGTAGTAGCAGTAAAAACGACAGCAGCAGCACCTATAGCAAGAGTAACAGCCACTCTACAGCTGACACAATAGCGGCTCCAGCAACACTCACTACTAGTGGCACCAATTCTGAGCTAACATCACTACTGATTTCATTACTAACGTCATCAACAAAGAAAAAAACAAGAAAACAATCTATAGCAACAACTATCCAAATAGCTCAAGAGTAGTTGCTAATGTCAACCATCCTATGCTGACAGCACTGCTGATGTCAGTGTAAAGATCAGCTACACACCAAAAAAAAAACAAAGGGGAAGATGGGCCAACAAAACACTATGGCTGATAGCCCCAGTGGGGAGGGGTCTTCCTCTATTGTGGGGTGCCCTAGTCCCCCTTCCTGTAGCCCCTGCAGAAGTTGCACCAGAAGAAGAAGCAGCAGTAGTAAGAGTAGTACTGACAGTAGCAACAGCAACAGTAGTAGCAACAATAATAGGAGCAGCAGGAGCAACAACAACAGTAGTACTACCAAAAGTAGCAACACCAGTAGTAGCAGTCCATGGGCTTCGTCGCCAGCTCCTCCGATCCACTGGCCGCCATTTCACAATGGCTTGCCCCACTGACGTAGCAACTTGCAGCACTACAGTGATTGGCATCATGTACACACACCTGTGGCCCGCCGCCCTTCCTTCGTCTTGGGTACGCCAACCTTGTTGTGTCTATTGCCACACATTACCTAGTGCAATAGTAGACCCAGCGCCAGCGGCAGACAGTGTCCTTAGTCCTTGGCCCCACTCTATTTGCCGGTCACAGGCAAAAGAACTTTGAGACTCCACCCCCGCCGCTTCAAGCCGGCAAATAGTTTCGGAGCTGGGAGATCATTTTCTACATCTGGGTACAGGGTGAGGGCCTTTGGGCCTACTATACTCTTCCCTATGACTCCACTCAGGCCGACCATCTGTATGATGCTAGTCGCGCAGTACGCACCTTCTTCCCAGTCGCTCCTTCACCTCTGGTGGGAGACCAGACCTTGCAATCGCATGGCACATCCTCACCCATCCCCATCGCCTATCCAGCAAATCTGAGACCAACCGTCCACTGCGGGAGTTCAAATCCCTACACATGGAGGAGATTGAGGCGGTCACCTCTTACTGGCAGCGGGCCGAGGACATCCTATATCGCCTAGCCCCTTTGGCCGCGCTCCTGACCATTAAGCTCGGTGCCACCTTCGCATACGCCGACGTCTTTTTCCACCTAGGACTTCCTCTCCACCATGGCGGCCCAGGATATCCTCATGCCTTGGACATACAAGCCATTCTTCATAAATGAGCAAGCTTGTCTAGAGTCACACATCTAGCGCACAGAGGCCCTCGTTTTGCCTTCTTTCGTATCCGTAGTCGTCGCTTCCCCGGCAGCAGCTACATCCATGGGCTCCTCGTTGTGAGGATACAAGAGGCATAAGGGCAAGAAGAGCAACGGCCAGTAGCAGCAGCGCCGACCGGTTCCAGTGGTGCTGGCTCGGTGTGCTACGGACAAGGCACGCGTCATCGCTACCATGCCTTGCTAGCGTGAGCGCCGTCTTGCCTCTGCAGTCATAGTTATGGCCGGCCCTGATCTCTCCACCCTGACTAGCACCTACACTCCTAAGACAACCACACCGGTCCCGTAGCAGCATTATCTGCAGCTGATTGTGCTGTCCTCTCCATCACCAGTGTAGTCCTCTTCCTACTCAGACTCTGGCGCTACCACTCCACACTCAGTCTATACTCCCAAACTATCCACTCGTGAGCGTCAGCTGGAGCACTTCATCGCGCTCCACCTTGGCCTGCCTCGCCCTCCCCCCAAGGGAAGTGCGAGTTGCGTCACCTCCTGCCCGTCTGCTCTGTCGTGTATAACTGAGACTGAGCTACGGTCGTTTTCTGCCTCCTTGTCAATTTCATCGTCTTCTTTGCTCTCTTCTGTCCTCCTCTGTGATGACGTCGCATGGCTTGAGGATTGGAAGTCGCGGTTCGCGCAGCCGTCCACTGCGTCCGCATCTCTTGCGTACTGCCATGTGACTGTTGGTGATCAAGCGACTCCGGTCCACGACCCTGCCAAGACCTAGATCATCGATCCGGGGCCACGCATCACATGACGGCCTCTTGAGAGGCCTTCATTATGCCTAGTCCTATTGGCAATGTGTCCGGTGTCTTGACTGGCTCCGGACAGGTCTTGCCTGTCCGCAGCGTCGGCGTCGCTCGTTTCCGTAGTCCTACCGGTGATGTCTTCGTGACAGATGTCCTCTTCGTCCCAGGTCTTGAGCTCAGCCCCATGTCCGTCACTGCCCTTGACCGCATGAGCATGGACATTCTGCACTCACGTGACGTTAGCATCGTATTGCTACAAAACTCCTCCTCGTCAGCCACCACAGGCCATATCTTTGTCACCAGCACACTTTCACCACAACACATTTGTCTCTTGCACCGTCGCCTTTGCCACATCCTCTCTGCCGCTATCGACAGTATGCTCCGCACCCAACTGGCCAAGGGCCTTGATCCAGCCTTCTTCCCCAGGCCGTGGCCCACGGAGTGCGTTGATTGTACTCAAGGCAAGATTCACCAGTCCTCATACCCTCATTCTTTCTCCCATGCGTCTGCCCCCCTGGACCTAGTCCACTCCGGTGTCATGGGTGCTCTCCCTACCGAGTCCGTCGAGGAGCATAGACGTTATGTCCTCACCCTCACTGATGACTACTCTAACTATCGCTTGTTCTTTTGCCTCTGGCAGAAAAACAATGTTGCTCCCACCATTCAAGACTGGCTTGTCCGTGCGGAGCGCGAGTGTGGTCGGTCTCTTCGCCGCTTTTGCTCTGCTCGTGGTGGCGAGAACATAGGAGAGACCACGACTTTCCTCGCCTCCTGCGGTATCCACCACAAGAAGTCAACGTCGTACACACCAACCCAAAACGGCGTCTTCGAGTGGTGGAACTGGACTAGGGCAAACGCCGTCCGCACCATGTAGGTCAAGTCTGGCCTCTCCGATGGCATCTTCTTTGAAGCCATCGCCTACATGATGTGGGTCTGGAGCTGAATTCCCCACGGCCCTCTTCCCAACCAGTCCACGCCGTACCAGCACTGGTACGGTAAGCGGGCTGACCTACACCTGGCTCGCGTCTCGGGCTATGTGGCCATTGTGTGGCTGCCCGCCCCGCACCAAGGCGGCAAGCTCGCTCCCCACGGACGTCCTTGCACCTTCCTTGGTGTTTCCCATCAGACAAAAGCCTGGCGCTTTTGGGATCCCTCCTGGCACTGTATCGTCAAGTCCCACGATTCCCTTTTCTTTGAAGAGCTCTTTCCCTGCAACTTCGTTTCCTCCATCTCGTCGATGTCCCTCCCGTCGCGTGGGGTAGTGACAAGTCCGTCCTCTGTCCTACCGCTTCCGGATGACACATCACCTGGTCCCTCGGGGCTAGCACCTCAACCCTGTCCGCTCATCCCTCAAAGCCGGTAGCTCCAGTCGCGTCTGCTGGCCCCTTTCCACCGGTAGCCCCGTCCGACTCTGCTGGTCCTTCCGAGCCGGCAGCCGCAGTCGAGTCCGCTGGTCCCTCTGTGCTGGCAATCCCGTCCAAGTCTGTTGGTCCCTCCGGGCCGGCAGCCCCAGTCGCGTCCGCTGGCCCCTCCACGCTGGCAGCCCCGTTCGAGTCTGCTGGTCCCTCCAGGCAGGCAGCCCCAGTCACGTCTAGAGACCCCTCAGCGCCGGCAGCTTCGTCCATGTCCACTGGTCCCTCCAGGTCGATAGCTCCGACCGCGTCCACTGGTCCCTCTGGGTCATCAACCCCATCCGCCTCCTCCAGCACCACGCACTCGGTGCCATATCCTGCCCTACCAAGCTATAGGCGTGGCCCAGGCGGCAGCATCCAACCCAGGCCGTCCATGAGTACGTAGACTGCCACACCGCGCCCTCTGGCGCCTCGGCCCCCCGTCGCCCCAGGTGTCTCTTCCGCTCCTACGATAGTGAGTGGGGACCCTCACACCAAGGTCCTCAGCCTAACTACTTTGGCTGACGTTGCAGACCTCCACCCGGGCTTCGCATTGGGCTATGCCATGCTCCATCACATGCATCAGCATGCCATGATGGTTGTACTCACACGCATCATGTCTGAGGTTCGAGTTGCACACGCCCTTACAGTCCGTTTCACAGCACGCCTAGAGGACCCTGCCACCCTATGTGAGGCTCAAGCCTCCCCCAAGGTTGCACACTAGGATGCTGCCGACGAGCTCGCTGCTATCCATCAACATCACGTGTACGACCTCGTCGGTCTCCCTGTAGGTCAGATGGCCATTAGTGCTAAATGGGTCTTTTGGGGTACATAGAAGCGGGATGGGTCCTTGGACAAGTATGAGGCCAGGCTCATAGCCAAGGGATTCGCTCAAGTCCCTGGGGTTGATTACGACCAGATGTTTGCCCCAGTCGGCCGGTTCTCCACTAGCCGAGCGCTCTTCAGCCTGGTTGCCCAGCATAGGTGGGAGGTACATCAAATACACGTAAGCAACGCCATCCTTCATGGCTTGCTGGAGGGGGAGGATCTCTACATGGTATACCCTCCACGCTTTCACGATGGCCTGAAACAGTCGCCTCGGTGCTAGAACCAGGAAATCAGTCGCACGCTCCTCCGCGATGGCCTCCTTTGTAGCACTGCTGACCCTGCACTGTTCCTCAACCCGCGAGGCTAGACCTTTGCCACTGTCCTGGTCTATATCGACGATCTTCTCATTGTGCCGCCGGACATGGCTGCCATCCAACAAGTCAAGGACCTGCAGCACATCGCCTACTTGATGAAGGATCTCGCTTTTGTCCGAGTTTTCCTGGGCATGGAGCTCGAGCATGATCGCTCCGAGGCCATCCTAAACGTCCACCAGGCGGCCTACGTACAAACTCTATATACTCGCTTCGCTGAGGACCTGCCCCTCATGCCGAGTGCATCTTCACCCATTTCACCGGATGGTCAGGTGATGCTGAAGACCTAGGACCTAGCTGTTATGGGAGAGCCAATTGACGTTGCCACGTACCTACGAGATATTGGTTCATTGAAGCTCCTGGCGGCGCCGACACGTCTAGATATTGTGTTCATCGTCAACCTTCTGGCTGAGTTCTCTCAGGAGCCGCGTCACCTCCACTTCAAGGCCGTGATGAGAGTGTTGGACTATGTTGTCTCGACTCCACGGCGAGGTCTCATGTTCCGCTAACAGTCGTCTGTGGTCGCGGTGAGCTACACCGACAGTGACTGGGCCGGCAGTCTGGATGGCAAGAGCCATACAGGCTAGATCTTTTTGGTTGGCGACACGGCTGTGTCCTGGCGTAGTGGCAAGTAGGGGTGCATTGCACGTAGCGCTCTTGAGGTTGTGTACGTGGCCCTTGGTTCAAGCGCATGTGAGAGCGTGTGGTTGCGTCGTCTGTTTTCCGAGTTGCGTCAGTCCGTCTCATCCATCACGTTGCATTATGACAATGAGAGCGTCATGGCCATCGCCGATAATGACAGTGTGCATCACACACGCACAAAGCACATCAATGTTGAATATCACTATGTGCACTCGTTGTTGCACAATGGCAACGTCAACATTGTGTGGGTTGAGACAACACGGCAGCTTGCTGACTTCTTCACCACGGCACTTAAGCGCGACTCGTTCAAGAAGGCTATGAGTTCGGTTTGTGTGCGTCCGTCAATTGCACTCTTTGTTCTTGCACCTGTCTCTCCGTGCCCTTGGGGATTCTGTCTGTTGAATGTGCCGCTACACATACATGTGCACTACGCCTGTGAGTCACGGGGGAGTGTTGGTTTTTTCTCACATCTCTCATTGTGCTCCGTTGTATCCTCCCGACTTGTGAACATCGGCGTGTAGATGACCGAGTGTGAGACTCGACGTGACTGGAGTGTTGTCCGGTGGAGCCGACGTACACTAAGGACTATACGCTAAGGACTATACGTTGGAGCCTCCTCCCTCCGGCGACGAGCTCAGCTCCATCGGCAGGCCTCCTTAGCGATCGGGCCGTCCGCGGTCACTACCACTGCGGCTGCAGTCTGCATGCATCCAGTTCTAGATCTGACTGTACCGTTGCGTCTATAGCATCCTGCTATGCTTAGGATCCAAATCTCATGCTAGCGTGGCACTGTTGTCACCAGGGACTAGTGCAGGCGCTGCCTGGGTTTGGGCAGCCATAACTCCTCACTGCCATGTTTCTAGCTAGTTCTGACCGCACGACTGCGTTTGCAGTGTCGGTGACATGGTATGGTCCAATTTCCAGGCAAAACGGCAGACGCCCGGGTTTTGGCTTGTCGGCCGTCTGGCAGGTGTCAACGAGAAAACCTGTCAGCCTGAAAGTAGAGCTCTCATCTGATTGGCTCGTGAACTGAGAAACAAGCTCTACAGAGCTGGGGGAGGCTAGTTCTTGGAGGGGTCTCCCATTGTGTCTCATTCTTCATTCCTAATCAGTTACTCCCAGTTTTCAGCTGCAATCTAACGCTAACGCTGGCGTGTGCATTTCTGAGTAACAAACCCAAAGCACTCAGACTTGGACTCTAGAGCGACAGACAGAGGAGGCAGCAGACTAAGCAACGAGCGTGAAAGCCCGCACGCTACATCAACAACGTTGCTACCCCAACTTGCTGCCTAGGATTTCCAACTGGATGTATATCCATGTATATCCATACAGGTAAGCGCAAACATAGGCACAGATGTTGACGCGTATACATTCACAAATAGATATCCAGTTATGTATGTGAATGGGATTAATAGATTGTATTCCAATATAAATACAACTATAAATATTTAAGTACATGCACAAATACACACATTAATTCATATACACATACAAGTGCAAATGGGTAAACCAGACTAGATAAAACACACAAGGAATAGTGCTACTTAGTAAAGAATGTTATTCATAGCTTATCTGTTTGGTACCAAATGCTCCGGTGCCCATCGTTTTGCCAGATTTAGCAGCACTGCCCATAGTCAAAATCGACATGACAGCAGTGCCCATGTTTTCGAATATCCGTCCGAAAACGGAATTCGACTTCCCTCTCGAGGCCGGCGACTGCCGACCTCGAGAGCGAAATCGGCGACTTCTGACACCGGCCGAGTCGATGTCAGAAGTCGGCGTGATGCGAGTTTTGGAGTTCGCAACTGCGAACTCCAAAACTCGCGACAGGGTAACACACATATCGCAAACCCCCCCCAATATCCGGCAAACACCCTAGTGACACTGGGGGTTTTGGGTTTTATTTTTTTACTTGCCCAGGCATCTGCCGGGCCCCGCAGTAGCGGGGCCCGGCAGATTCCCTTTCATTTATCACACGTGCGCCACGTCTTGCAAACCCTCCCAAACCTACGACAAACCCCCTAGGTTAAATGCAGGGTTTGGGTTTTATTTTTTTACTTGCCCGGGCATCTGCCGGGCCCCGCGGTAGCGGGGCCCGGCAGATTCCCTTTCATTTATCACACGTGCGCCACGTCTTGCAAACCCTCCCAAACCTACGACAAACCCCCTAGGTTAAATGCAGGGTTTGGGTTTTATTTTTTTACTTGCCCGGGCATCTGCCGGGCCCCGCGGCAGCGGGGCCCGGCAGATTCCCTTTCTTCTATCACACGTGCACCGCAACTCGCAAACCCCCCCAAACCTACGGCAAACCCCCTAGCTTAAATAGGGGGTTTGGCAGTGTCATCGCAAGCTCGCAGGGAGGTTTCGCCGCGGAACCCCTCCTGCGAGCTCGCGATGGCGGGCGAAGTTCAGCTCCGCCGTCGAAGTCGAAATCCACGTCGAATCCAGTGAATAGATGAGAAATATGACAGTCGTGCCCATTTTCGCTCGATGAAGGACAAACATGGGCATCGCTGTTATGTCGTTAAAAACCATGGGCATCGCTGCTAAATCAGGCGAAACGATGTGTATATAACTACTTCGTCCTATCTGTTTACACATGTGTTCAGTAAACTACTTGTCATACTTTTTCAGGAACATAGTGAGAAAGTGCGTAGAAGCTTCCTAGCAACACGGCCGCTGACCGGGCGTCAGTGCTTAGCCAGACGGTGACGACTGTCACAGGTCGTACACACAACGGCAAGGGTTTGGCTAGAGAGACACAAGTCAAAGTGTCAGAATGCTTCAATATAGCATATGCAGAGAGAAATGACAACTGACAGGTCCAGGGCATAAATACCTGCCGCGGCGCACGGCGGGTGTCGCACGCGACAGTCCAAAAGCTATCCTAAAACCGGCCCAAAATCACTGTTTTGGCCGTAACTCTGCGCACACATGTCAGAATCCTACGCCGTCTGAACCTAGACGTGCGGAATCAAACGATGCACGCAACGACTGGTCACATGCATGCATCCATCGACTGACAGCGAGTATACAATGCAAAAACATGCAAATGGGCCTCATGCCCAGTCCGCCGAAAGGCGCCTGCAAGACGTAGGAGGCACAGCAAGGAGTCCCGGTGACATCTGGGGCTCTGGAACAGTGGTCGGTCAGCTCCAGACGGGTAGTCCGCCGCCTGTCGTCGCGCCGGTGTCACCAGGGCCACCTGCCTCAGGGATCTGCACGAGTATGGACACGGCCGAGTGGTCACAGTAAACTTTACAAGAACGGCACAAAGCACAACCCTCCCCCATGACCCGATGGTACGTATGTCCATACGCGTGCAGCACTGGTACAACCACATAGTGAGTGACATAGACAGATGAGACGGCAACGTACATCCCACACTCAACCACTGTCACGCACGGGGCGAAGCCCAACAGAATGAATGGTCACCAAGAACTTTCCGCGGGCAAGTGCCTTTGTCAAGAAATCAGCTCGCTGCAAGTCAGAGCCAACCCACATGATGGAGATCACGCGTCGCTCCACCACATCACGAACGAAGTGATGCTCAACCGCAATGTGCTTTTTTGCGAGCATGAAAAACACAAGAGTTCTCCGCAATAGCGAGAGCACTCTGGTTGTCGCAACACAGCACAATGGCGGGTACTGACTGCCTAAGCTCAAGAAACAAGCGCTGCAGCCAAACTGCCTCAGCAGCCCCTGCCCCCAAAGCCACATACTCTGCCTTCGACGAGCTACATGCGATGCAGCCCTGCTTCCCGCTTCGCCAAGACAAAGCGGTACCACCGAGAAGAAACACGTAGCCAGTGCGACTGCGCCCTTCAGGACTCCAAGCCCAGTCGCTGTCAGTGTAGCTGTCAAGGACCACCGAACACTGCCGACGAAAGCAGAGTCCGAGATACGGCGTGGAGACCACGTACTGTACCACTCGCACAGCCGCGTGAAGAGCTCTCGCACGTGGAGCCTGCAAGAACTGAGCGAGGAGGTTGACGGCGAACGCGATGTCGGGACGCGTGGTAGTGGCCAGGTACATCAGAGATCCGATGAGACGGAGGTACAAGGTCACGTCCACTGTCTCCCCCAGCTGTGTAGGGTCATCCACCTTCAGGGCATCCTGCCCATCAGGTGTAAGTGGTGTGGAAGCAGTGGGCACTGCACCAAGGAGATCGCTAAAGTGCTCCCCCACGACTCGTGCGTATCGGGCCTGATGCAGCAACAGTGTCCGATGTCTGCGATCTCGCACAATCTCCATACCAAGAAACACCGATGCAGGACGGAGGTCCTTCATCCTGTAGGCGGTCTGCAGGACAGCCTTGGCCTCCTTCACGGCCTCCAGCGACGGAGACGCGATCAGAAGGTCATCAACATAGACCAGGATGGCGGTAAACCGCTCGGGTGTCGGTAGGATGAAGAGTGAGGGGTCTGCCTCGCTCTGTACGTATCCTGCGCGAGTCAAGGTGCCAGTGATCTCCCGGTTCCAACACCGTGGAGACTGCTTGAGGCCGTACAAGGACTTGCGCAAGCGCCAGACCTTGTCACCGTCCTCAAAGCCTGGTGGCTGAGCCACGTAGATCTCCTCATCCAAAGAGCCATGGAGGAACGCGTTGTTCACATCCATCTGGTGTAGTTCCCAGTCATGCTGAGCTACTACACCGAACAGAGCTCGNAGTGAGGGGTCTGCCTCGCTCTGTACGTATCCTGCGCGAGTCAAGGTGCCAGTGATCTCCCGGTTCCAACACCGTGGAGACTGCTTGAGGCCGTACAAGGACTTGCGCAAGCGCCAGACCTTGTCACCGTTCTCAAAGCCAGGTGGCTGAGCCACGTAGATCTCCTCATCCAAAGAGCCATGGAGGAACGCGTTGTTCACATCCATCTGATGTAGTTCCCAGTCATGCTGAGCTACTACACCGAACAGAGCTCGTGCTGAGGTCATGCGGCCGACAGGGGCAAAGGTGTCAGTGTAATCAACTCCCTCAATCTGAGAGAACCCCTTGATGACCAAGCGAGCCTTGTAGCGTTCCAGTGAGCCATCCGGCTTCACTTTCTTGCAAAAGACCCACTTGACCTGAATCGCCTTCCTCCCAGGGGGAAGGTTGACCAGCTCGTAGACTCCGTGCTCTCGAATAGCACGAAGCTCATCCTCGCAAGCAGCTCGCCAGGCATCAGCATCCTGCCATGAGAAAGCCTCCCTCAATGTGCCCGGGTCCGGCGCCATAGAGGGGGAACTCTGCGTGGCAAGTGCACACACCTCAGTGTCTAGCCGGACGGCCACGAGATCAGCTGCTGCGTCACAGGCGATATGGAACTCGCGAGTGACCAGGTCGTGCCCTATGGGGCACGCTGGGTGTACCTCTGAAAGCTCAGTGTGGACACTCAGGCCTAAGGCCTTTGTGCCTGGATCACCGCTCGCGATGCTGCGAGAGGAACGTCTGGGTCTAGAACCCGACGCTCGCTGAGCTCCATAATCCAGTGGTCGAAGGCAACCACCGGGCTCACGGGTGTAACCGGAGGTCGAGGGGCGCACCTCAGGCTCAGGAACAGGTACGACCACAGGGACAGGTACGACCACACCTGGTGAGGGCTGAGACGAGGCAGTCGGAGATGCCGTGCGCGGAGATGCGTGTGTGGGGGACACTAAGCTGGGGATGACAGCGGGCAAGGCTGGTCCGGACACTGAGACAGGAGTGTCTGCCGACGTAGAGACAGGAGTGGGCTGGGCTGGGTGAGACGCCGGAACAGGGGTGCCAGTGGACACAGAGGGTGATGCAGGAGGAGGCGTGGGAGCAGCGGTACCTGTGGGGTGCGAAGCAGGCTGGACAGGCGGGATCTCTGGACCAACGGCAATGATAGCCGGATCATCGAGTGCTGGAGATCGAGAGGGGACTCGAGCGGACACATCAGCCTGGCGAGGAATGGTCGCTGGCGAAGAGGTCTCCCCCATCCGCCGAGGACCCTCACAGGAAGGGACATGAGATGCAGAGAGCGCTGTGATCGAAGTCAGATCACGGTATGTGAGTGACTCAAAAAACAGCGCGTCACGGGACTCAATGACACGACGGCGAGTGGGGTCCCAAAAGCGCCAGGCCTTCGACCGCGGGGAGATGCCGATGAAGGCACACAAGCGACCCCGAGGGGAGACCTTGGACCCCTGCTGGTCCTCGGTGTACCATACGGAGGCCAGGGATCCCCAGACGCGTGCGAGACGAAGATCGGCACGGTGGCCAAACCAGAGCTCGTACGGTGTAACATGATCCGGAAGCGGACCATGCGGGAGGCGGTTCCAGACCCAAGTCATGTAGGCGAAGCCCTCAAATGCGAAGGACTCCAGGAAACCGCACTCAGATTGCATGGCGCGGACCGCATCCTCCATGGTGCGGTTCCAGCGCTCAGAAACACCGTTTTTGCTGTGGGGTAGCAGGAGCGGAGACCTGGTGAAAAATGCCGTGCTCAGCAAAGAAGGAGTCCATCTCGCCGAGGAACTCGCCGCCGCGATCCAAGCAAAAGGTATGTAGCGTGTGGCAAGACTGATGCTCAGCCATCATGAGCCAGAGCCGAACCGCAAGGGCGGCGTTGCTCTTTTGACGCAGACTGTAGACCCACCGCATCCGGGTGAAGTCATCAGTCAGCGTCAGAACATACCGGCCCCTCTCGGACAGCGACTCGACCGGGAGAGGACCGAGCAGGTCCGAGTGGACCAACTCGAGGGGCCTCAGCGCTCGGGAATGCGAATCAGGGTAAGTGCACCGGTGCATCTTACCCTGAGCGCAAAAAAGACAGTCGGTCTTGGGTGGCTTCTCGAAAGAAGCCACGTCAAGACCAAGAGCGGGCTCTTTCCGGATGAGCTTCGACACAGTGTCGGAGCCCACGTGACACAGACGTCGGTGAAGCAACCGCTGGTGTTCCGGTGATAGAACACCAGTGACAAAAACGCGACCAGAGGAGGAGGGAGAGCAAGGGGAGGAGGGCCGAGCAATGCGGTACAAATCATCTACGACTGAAGCACGCAGGACAATGCTACGGGTGTCAAGAGCAGTCACA